>SNQJ01S0016261.1:99790-133825 GCA_010110895.2 Picea sitchensis | reverse complement strand
TTATCTATAGTTGGATCCTCGCAGTAATGGGTCAACAATCGCAAGTTGTAATGCACATAGACCAAGGTCTCTGCTCGCTATACATTCAACCTGTTCCTTCTGACATTGTGGATGAAACTATATGTGCTCCAACACCTCTCTGCTGAAGAAGTGTTCACCACCTATGAAAGAACCCGCATTGCCATAAAACATAGTTGTGGTGTATTACCACCATGCATGTCCCACCACTGAAGAGAAGGCAAATTCCCTCGATCTCTATATGTAACGTTGCTCCCAAAGGCACCAGTGCAACTGATGTACTGGCTCAACTGTTGCCGAATGCTATCACACTCCTCAACATCTGGGTACATTTTTTCTAATGCTTGCATATAACCAGTTTGAACCTTTGGATCTTGGTGTGGTTTTCTCTTCGCCCCACCCGCTGGTGCTGGGTTGAAAGCCATGACATATGATAGTATTTTGGTGTAAGCACATATGCTAAGGCATGTAGTGGAATATTTAGCTTCTCCCACCGTTTTTCCACCTCTATACTGATAAAATCATACAAATTCTGATCTCTAGGCTCGATAATGTCCTTAATTTGTCCTAGCATATTATCCATTTGCTCATACACCTCCCCAATGACCGGTCGATCAGAATCTCCAAACCGAATCATGTTATAAATTGACTTGGTGAACTATAAAACATACTTGACCTGTGTCCAAAAATGGCTATCAAGGATAGTGTGCTTTGCTGCATCCATGCCATCTCTATCAGTGCTAATGTCATCCCACTAATCACTCATCACCATAGCACCCAAAGCATGTCTTACCCTCAATAAGCGCCTGAAGGTGAGGAAATAGCTTCCAAATCTAGTCTTTGCAAGCTTAAGTAATTGCAATTTAGAGTAAGTGCCATAAAATGCATTAACACTTGAATGCCTGGTGATAAATTTAATGAGTTTCTTCCCTCGCTTGTACAAATCATTAATCCATGTGCATTCCTTATGCTTGATGATATCATGCATTAAAAGGTTCAATGTGTGCACCAAACAACCAGACCAAAAGATGTGAGTATATTTTTGCTCAATGATTTTTCCTGCTCCTTTACAATTTGTTGCATTATCAGTGATTACTTGAATCACATTAGTAGGACCAACCTCATCAATAGTTTTCAGTAAGATGTTTGCTATGTTCTGAGAAGATGCCATGACTGATGAGGAGTCATGAGCTCCAAGAAACACTGTACCAATAAACAAAACACCAAGGATATTTATCAAATGTTGGTTTCTAACATTTGTCCAACCATCAGATACAATGGATACCCCAGCATCTGCCCACCCATCTACAAACCATGTAAGAGCTCTTTTGACTTTTGCTTTTTCCTAGTCAAGTAACACAGTTCTAGCCTTTTCATATCCGAGGCTCTTGTATCCAATGGGGGCTTTGTTGATGGCTTTAACCATGGAATGCCAATAAGGGGAGCGGAGAACATTGAATGGCACACCACATTAACCACGGAATGCCAATAAGGGGAGCAGAGAATAATCATTGAATGGCATAACTCACATATAAATGTTATAATTTTAGGGTAAGATGAAAACAACAGATTCTTTTACTTTAAACAAATCAATCTTAGATCCTAAGCATAGATGTATATCTATAAATAGGGTCTATAGAAAATAAAGGATAAGAGAAGAATTACGATCTTAAAACTCAGATAAGCAGTTAGACAAAGCTCATTCAATGCTACAATACACTCAATCTATAAGCAAATAAGTCAGATCTTAAACAGTGTTATGAAAACCCTCTAAATGTATATACAGCAGAGATCTCTAACAGTAGATCTACAACAGTTCTCTAAATTGATTCTAAATAGAAATACAAAGACTTATCCAAGTGTAACTGCAGATCTCTTATAACAATAGATTGAATCCAATTTAATAAGAAGCAATCAAGTAGAAACATACCTGTCAATAGCCTTACCATTGAAGATGATGCACAACCACAATAGAGATAGGTCCCGAATGTTATGCTCAGACAAAGGATCTGGTTCAACATCTATTTAAGATCTTTTATGCGACCGTTTGAAGGATCTTTCATGCCACTACTGTTAAGGTAATTGGAACCACAACAAGAAACAAACTCTAACAGAGAAACCCCACGGCTAAGGCATACACAGCAGGAATCACCCCCACAATAGATAGCGGCACCTCCACTCAAGCAGCAACACCCTTCCACTGTGCAAATGCACCTCCCATAATGTGCAAATGTACCTCACAACAGTAGCTGACACCTTTCCAACAGGTAGCTACACCTTTCCAAATTGTGTAGCTGCAAAATCTCAGCAAAAAAGAACAACAAATAGAAGGACGAGCTCCAGATCAAGCTACAAATAAAAGAGATAATAAAGCAACCTAACTCCTCCACCAAACAGCACTGCAATCATACATCAGCTAACTAGAACTGAGGCCACACCTTCAAGGAAGCTCCACGCTACAACAAATAGGAAGTAATGATGTGTAAGGTAGGAGTAGAGTACGGTCTCTTAAATAGTAGTTTAAGGCAAGGGTTAGGGTTAGGTTAGATTTGTTTTAGGGTTGAGGGAAGAAAGTCACATGTTTAAATCAAAAATTTAATCATGTGACAAAAATTCATAACCCAAAAAATAAAACAAAAAGCCCATAACAATGGTGAGGGATTTTACAAAGCCCATAACAAGTGAAATAAAGCCCAAACCAAAATAACCAAAAAGCCCATAACAATGGTGAGAGGTTTTACAAAGCCCATAACAAATAACAAGGTGGCATTACTCATTCCCTTTAAATCATATGGTGAACCTATTACTTTTATCATCACTGCATACGGGACTTTTTTCCTCTTGTGGTTATGTCCCTTCTTCAAGGAAGGTCATGTACCATCGTTTCACCATGTAGGACCATGATCAAACTCCATGCCCTGCATGAGCACCGGACCCAAATGGCCTGTGGCCCTGATATATCTAGGGTCTTTAAATGCTTGGTCCCGTACGAAGACTTCCATGCCCCAGATAGGAGCCACCTGACCTACCCGGGTCCTAGATATATCTAGGGTCTTTAAACGCTTGGTCCCAGACTAAGACTTCCATGCCCTAGGCATGGGTACCCTGGACTGGGTCCAGGGTAACTGTGCCTGGGGCATGGGAGTCTTCAAATGCTTGGTCCTGCATCAAGACTCATGCCCTGCATGGTTACCCGATCCAGCCCAAAATTCTAGAGATATCTAGGTTCTCAAATGCTTGGTTCTAGACTGAAGACCCCATGCCCTGCATGGTTACCCCGATTCAAGCCTGTGGGCCCTAGAGATATCTAGGGTCTTCAAACGCCTGGTCCTGCATCAAGACTCCCATGCCTCTGTGCATGGTTACCTCGATCCTACCCGTGGGCCCCTAGAGATATCTAGGGTTCAAATGCTTGGTCCCAGACTAAGACTCCCATGCCCCAGACATATTACCCTCGACCCAGTCCAGGGGCCCCAGACATTCGTCTAGGGTCTTTATCAATTTGGTCCTGCACCACATACCCCGTGAGTGCACTGGGGGGCCTAGATCTTGTTTAGGGTCTTTAGCCATCCTCCGTGAGAATGGCTCTTGCACGCTGTGCATGTAAATTTAACAATAAAGAAAACCTGCTACTTTTGCATCCACTTCCTCTTTGCCAGTAATATCAAGGAAATCTCTATGGTTCTCTTACTCAATTTCCCCACTTCCACTGCCATCGGGTGAGGACCTTCCACCAACTAAAGAAGATGCCAGGCAAGGGAGAAGATGCATTAGGTTGAACCTTTATTTTTAGTATCTATTCTTTTGTGCAACTTCCATCTTGATGTAGTCTTCTCTCCTCTGCTCCGCGGTTATCTTAGGGCAAATTGCATACCAATGGACCCTCTGCTATCATCATTGTCTATCACCCCACAAAGATGCCTCTCACACGGGTATATGAACCGGCTTAAGGTTTCCTTTCCCCGACGTCAACCATGTGGGCATAAAAACTAGTGGTTCCACCCAATTCCCACCTCCCCAAGTTTTGTGACATACCTCCACAAGGGGGTTAATGTAGCTTTGCCACTATCAACTTCATATCATCCCCTTCACCACCCTCCTCCTTCATTCATTGGGTAGTCAAGGTCACTATGAGAATGACCACTATCATCTTCTTCATTCACATGCCTATTTCCAAAGTTCAACACCATGAGAACCAAATGTAATGAAAAACCACAAGAAAATCATTTTCTTTCAAGTTTTAGATGAACAACCTGCAATAGAATGAGGAGGAAGGTGGAATTGGAAAATGTAGGAGAGCAAAATACAACAATAAACAAGACATTTTGTGAACAATATTCAAAATTCCAACAAGAATACACATTGGGCATACCTATTTGGATGAATTTCAATGATTTGTAAGTAGATGGAACCCTTTGTTGTCTCCTCCAAGTTCTTACAAATCGTCTTCAAGCTCTCCAACTTTTCTCTAACACCAAGCCAACACCAACACCGAGCTAACACCAAGAGCTCCTTCCCTCCACTCCAACTCAAAGATGAAACAATGAGTAAGAAGAGGGAGAGATTGTGCTTCATCTCCCTCTAACCCTAAAATGCCCTAGGCCCACCCACAAAGCCAAAAAAAAGTAAAATGATTTTTTTTCTAGCCAAAAATCGAGATTTCCGGGTCTGGGAGCACGGTTCCTCGAGGGTCGGGAGCTGGTCCCTGTGGTTTCGGGAGTCGAGAGCGGAGCTGCTACGCTTAAGTAAAGTGGGCGTGGAGCCCCACAGGTCAGAGAGACGGTTCAGCCGGGTCCGAGCGGGGGGGAGCCGCTGGCTCAGGACGCCCCGCCGGAGCGCTGTTCGGGGTTCGACCGGTGGGACGCCTAACCCCCTGCCATTGAGTTTCCTTAGAGAAACCTCCTGCTAAAAGGAAACTAGCCTCGTGTCGGGAAATTCTAAAGAAGTAGAAAACATGCCACACCTAAAGGTACCTTCAGAGAAAGTAAGAATCCAGAGGCATCGCCCATTAGGTACTCAGAACCTTCCACCTTAGAAGAAGCCTCCAAACATCAAGTGTGTAAAGATGCACGATAGAAGAGCATGATTCAATTCTAAAGAATGATACAAGGGTAGTCCAAGACCCCGTGGGCAAATCCTCCATGGTAATTCCAAATGGTTTACAAAATAAAAGCATGCAACATGGCGGTTGAAAAATTCAAGGATTTGTGGCTCGTATTCTCAAAAGAAGGAATTGACGATGACGCAGATTCCTTGTTGCCACATATACTTCCATCATGATCATTATCTCTTGTCATGTTGTTTATTGAAAATTCATCATATGGATGTTAAGACCGCTTTTCTTAAAGATGAAGTTGGAGTAAGAGGTTTATATATCGAACAACCCTGTTGAGCCTCAGGATCCATGGGAAATAATCCCATGTGTGCAAACTAAAGAAATCAGTCTGTGGATTGAAGCAAGCTCTAGAGCTTGGTATGGAAGAATTGAGCAACTTTCTATAGAGTATTAGATTCACCCTATAGTATACTGTGATCCCAGTCTTTTTATAAAGATTGTACATAATCATTGTGTTATCTTAGTATTACATGTGGATGATTTTGTTCTCTCACAGAGAGGAAAAATTCTGATAGCTCGGGATTAAGAGGGAGCTTGCAAGAGAATTTGAAATGAAAGACTTGGGTCTTATGCATTATTTTCCGGGCTTAGAGGTGTGGCAGAAACCAAAGTGAGATCTTTTCTCTCACAAAGCAAATACGCAGTTGATGTGCTTCACAGATTTTGCATGTTGGACTGTAAGTCCATGTCCACACCAATGACTCTAATCTAAAGAAACTACAAAACTAGGTTACAAGTTTAGATCCAGAAAACCCCACCTTATATCAGCAAATCATTGGATCCTTGATGTACCCGACGAACACCAAACCAGACATTTGTTATGCAGTGAATGCCCTCAACCAGTTAATGTGTGAACCAAAACACATTCATAGTTGGAGCTGTTGTTAAACATAATTTTGAGATATGTTCGGGGACTATAGCTCATGGTCTCAGATACACTTTCAGCGAAGGTGTAATGCTTCATGGATACAATGATCTTTGTGATTGATGGGCGACAAGGATCAAGAAAGTAGCTTCTGGATATTGCTTTAGTTTGGATTCAACTATGATTTCCTGGTACAGCAGGAAAAAGAGCTCCATAGCCCGAAAGTAATCAGAAGCAATACATTGTCGCAAGTGTCAGCGAAGCGTGAGAAGCAAGCAGGGTTCAAAAACTACTTTAGATTTGTTTAGCCGAATGGAACCCAAGGCCATCCACCGCGGATAACTAGAGTTGTATAAAGCTCTTCAAGAATCCAGTTGTTTCATGACAGATTGAAACACATTGAGATGAGATACCATCATGTTTGGAACATGGTGTAGAAGACCATTCTCAAAGATTCGCATGTTCCACTATGAACAAATCAGATATTTTTGACCAAGCCACCGGCCCCTTGACAAAGCCAGGTACTGGTGACAAGCTTGTGTTACTGAGAATGTCTCTCTCTTGTTGAGAGGGAGGTTGAAATTAGTGCAGCTGCAAGAGCCATTCTTAATCGAGGATGGCATAAGACCCTAGTTGAGACCTAGGGCCCCCGCACTGCTTTGGCATGGAGACAAAGTAGTGAGAGCCATGGCAAAGACCCTAGCTGAGGCCCTCAGAGCAAGGACTGGGTTCTTGGCTTTGGGACCAAGCAGTAAGTCCTGATGTGTCTAGGCCCCTGATGTGTTCCAGAATCCTTGCCCGGTGCTTGGATTGGATCCTTGGTAGTTGATGATATAAGTCGCTAGATGTGTTCTAGGGCCCTGATGTTCCAAGGAACCCTTGCTTAAATGCTTGGGCTGATCCTTGGTCTTGTACTTTTGTGGATAAGACCCTAGATGTTCTAGGGCCCCAGATGTAAATTGGGCAACCCTGACTGTGTAGATCTTGGTGAAATACCAATATGTATTGATGTGTGATCCTCTCTTCTCTCCCGTGATGGTCCATGAGACCTAGTAGTGCCTATGAAGATGGACATGACCAGTGTTTGTTGATGTACCCTCTATGATGATGATAAAGTTTAAAAGCCGCCAGGAGACTCACGTGGACATGTTTTGCCATTATGGACCCCCCTGACTTTGTCTTAAAAGGTTCCCCCTTCTTGTCTTGCTTTCCCTCTTGTTTTATGTGATTGGGTTTTATAATTACATTAATATTAATTCTGACATTTAATTTTCAATATTTATATTAATTACTGTCAATATTTAATGTTTTATTAGCCTTAACCCTCTCCCTGCTATAAAAAGAACTCCCACCCTCTAGCATTTCATAATACTACTTCTCACACTCACTCTCTCCCTTTGCTCTTCTACACCACTACTCTCTCCTGTGTGTGGTACTCTAATCTCTCCTTGGTGTACCGGCCTTTATCCTGAGTTATTTGCTTTATCTCTTGGTGTTACCGGGAGTTTCATCTCTATCTAATGGGTGTATGGAGTGCTTTTATGCCCTATTGCTCTGGACTGCTCATTTGAGCTGAGGTGCCTCCTGCATTCCCATGCACTGCTTCATTTGAGCCAAGGTGCCTTGGCTGCTGCATCTGTCCCTCAAGAGCCACGTACTTGAGTACGTGTCGACCCCTTTTTGAGCTGCCAACAGCCAGGTGAGGGCCTCCACTCTCCTCTTTAGGCTGCCGCTTAGGGCTCATGTGGGATTCTACCATTTGTTGTCCCTTGTATTGGGGTTTATCCCTATGTTTTCTGTGGAGGGTATTGTTATTTCAGTTGTGGAGGGTATTGTCGGTTCATCTTTGAAGTTCGATAAAATTTGTTGTTGCTGTCTCAAGCATCCTTTTTGTGGTCTATTTGGGTAAACTCAGCCCTCAACCATGATAGAGATCAAACTTTATAGGTTTGATCCATGAACCTTGAACTAATTTTTTTGAGCATATACAAGAGGTCTACATCCACACATGTGACAAAAGTACATCTTTGATCAAGAGGTAAGCTAAAAGGTTTGTTTTTACACTCAAAAATTCTTGTTTGTATTCAGATCTGTTTATATTCTTTTCTCATATGTGTTGATCTAGTAAACATAAAATTTTAAAGCATTTTGTTTTTCAATTTTTCCCCTAATCTCTATCAAAATCGTAGTAGAATTAGGTAGCACCCTTTACAAAAACTCACATGAACGAGTTTGTTGCCAAGTTCTGGAAAGATTTCTTGATGGTATCTTTGCCTTTCTACTAGGATAGTTCTTAGGAATGCATGGTATGTGGACAATGGGACATCTAGTCATATGACATCAACTCAATAGTTATATTCTACTCTAATGAAGCAATACTCAAGAGTACGGGTTGAGCTTGATGATGATGCCAAATACCCAGTAGCAAAAGTTGGTACTATTCCCTTCCAAATCAAGTCATATGTGTTATTCCCTTCCAACTCAAGTTAGGTAACTCTTTAGATTTTGATAATGTCTTGTTTATTCTAGGTCTTATGAAGAACTTACAGTGTCAATTATGGAGGATAAGGGCTTTGGAGCTTGAGTTCGGCACTAGCAAGTCCTCATCAGGTTGAAGGAATCTAGCCCAGATACAACACAAATAATAAGGGTTAGAGAAAGTAATATTTACATGTTGCAGGGTGAACTTGTTCAAGCCCTAGTTCATAACAATGACAACTTGTGGGAGTTGTGGCACAAGAGAATGGCGCATTTCCATCATAGAGTGTTGTCTATTTTGAGGGAGATAGTCATTGGTCTTCCAAAGTTCAACATTGAGCAACAGATATATGTAGAGGGTGCACACTTGGCAGCATGCCAAGGTTGCTTTTCCAAGCAACGAGCATAGATCTAAGGAGATTCCATACCTAGTGCATTCAGATGTTTGTAGACCAATGTCCATGAGTAATTTCACCCTCGGAAGCATGTACTATGTTTCCATTGACCTACTCGAGTTCAAAGATCTAGTTGAAAACTAGACAGGAAAAAAAGATGAAAATCTTGAGATTGGATAATGGGGGACTA
This sequence comes from Picea sitchensis, assembly GCA_010110895.2. NCBI lineage: Eukaryota > Viridiplantae > Streptophyta > Pinopsida > Pinales > Pinaceae > Picea > Picea sitchensis. The sequence continues at coordinate 124,763 of SNQJ01S0016261.1, read as the reverse complement.
TACCTCCAAGGATTTCGGCTAGTTTCTATAAGGAGGCAAGAATCAAGAGGGAGTTGATAGTACCATACAACCCACAAACAAAATGGGCTAAAGAGTGGAAAAATCGATCCAACATAGGAGTCATGGTGCCGAAATAATGTAACCCATAAGAGCATTCTTATTATTTTGTTATTGGATTAAATCCCCATTGTGGATTAATCAATGTCATTATTGCTTATTTATTGTTAGTTAATCCCCATTGAGGATTAACTAAGTCGGTATTGTATAAGGACCAAATCTCTTTTAAGTGGATTGGTCATCTGACAATTATAGCTGTAAAGAATAAGAAGTCGGCCCCAGCTATAAATGAAAGGCCAGATTTAATTAAAGGTGATTTACCCACCCAGAGAGAGAGGTCGGCCCCCTGTGATGGTGACTCTTCACACGCGTCGGATTGATATAAATAAGAGGCTAGCCACTCATCACACTCAATTTTGCTCATGTTCTATGAGGCAAGGTGATATTTCAAGTTGGTGAAAGAAGGTAAGAAGGGGTGGCGACTTTGAGGAGGATTTTAGCTAGTTGAGTTATCTCTTGAACTCTTGATAAGTTTATTTATGATAAGGAAGTTTTTGCTGGCTTTCCTTCCCCTAGAGGGTTTCCTGATAATGCCGTGGTTCATTGTGGATGTAGCCAGCTGATCTTGTTCATATTATGCTCTTTATCTTATGAAATGCAAAGAACTATAATATCAAAGATAAACATTAACATGGTATCGAGCCAACCTGAAGAAAGCACAAACTGAAGAAGAAAAAACGTCATTGTTATCGGGGCCCAAAATTAGGTTTTGAAAGAGAGGTTTTCGCACCTACCACTCATAGAAAGTTGCCTCCCCCGAAGGGATCAATTTGGCACCTAGAGCGCACTCTTTCGGCTATCTAAAGTGAAACCCTAGTTTCACAAAGTACCGTAAATTCAGAAAACCTATACCAGAAGTACCGTAAGTACCGTGAAAATTCAGAAGAATTAAGTACCAGAGTGCACCGTATACCCGTACACTAACCAAACTCGATAGCAGATTTGAAGGGGTAAAATTTGGATTTTCGAATTCTGAGTACTGATACTGCTTCTCACCAACAAGATCTATCCTTTTGATCAGATTTTCAAAATATGAAGTTTGAAAATTTAGGGTTCCTCATAAAACCCTAAATTTCAGTTGCAGTTGCAGATTCATAATCAATTGCAGTATCAATTACAATTGCAACATCAATTGAAGTATCAGCTGCAATCACCCTTTAAGTTTTTGGTAATGATTACCATTGCTACCGATGGGACTACTTGCAAATGCTAGTCCGAGGTATGTACTCACATATGGTTAATGGTTAAACCCCTAAAGAGTATTTGCAGGAGAAGGGATTCTTGCCATAGACTGCATCGATCTCACATCCAACACATTCAGAGGAATGATGCAATCCATGTGTGATTATTCTTATATGCATTTATTTTTCATGACATTATCTCAATCAAGTTGCATGTTGAAGCTATGATCAAAATCATTAGAAGGATTGTTGATCATAAAGTTTATCTTCTAACCTAACCTTTGTCAAGTTATGTATTAACTTAGTACAATAGATATGTTGAAGAAAGTACTCGTCACTGAGTGAAGGAGACTTGGAAGAAAAAGTAAAGCACTCATTCTGAGGACAAGGCTCCGTGCCTGATTAATCAAGATTAGGTACACATGACAAGCTAATGGCCCTTAGTTGAGATAGCAATCATCAAAAGCATTATAATTTGATAACATGTGAGAATACTTGTTTGATATGACTACCCTCTAGGAGAAACCTCGTGTTAGTTTCCAGATTGCCATTGAAGAATGCTTAGTCACAAAACTATGAGAGTGTTGACCCCATATCGCATCGCATTCCTTACCTTTAATCTTGCTAAATTATAAGTACAAGTTCTAAAATGAACTACTACGATGATTGTTATTCGTACATGCTTCTATATTGTCAAGAAGGATAGCTATTCTTGCTTGTTGTTTTGTTGACCTTAAGCTCCAGTCACATGAGGAAGTTTATAGCGTAAGGTTGCAGCTACAAGCAACATGCTAAAGGAGAGATCATAAATGAAGCAATCATCGGTGGAAGAAGAAGGTAATAGAAGCTGCCATGACCCATGCTATTGGAGAACCCATGTGAACTCTAGAAGATTGCTCCACATCAACTACAAGGCGCCACCATGCATATGCAAAGTTGTCACAGGTTTTACCAGACCGGAAAGGTGATCATGAAGGCGTATGCATGGATGTGCTAAGGGAAGAACATCAAGAACCCTTCAAGAGGGACATCAGCGTAAGGAGTTCCGTGAACTCGGTCCATTTTGATGCATAGGCTCCAAATGCCATCATCCTCCGGCCACGGGTGTATACTATGTATCATTCATTAATGATTATTCTCATAGAAGACCCCGGATATATTTGAAGTATTCCAACAAGATCAAGGAATTCAAAGCCTTTGATAAGAGAATCCTTCCCAAAGAAAGATTAAGATACTCGTGTCATATAATGGAGGAGAATACCGGCGAGTTCATAAAGTCAGCAGAGATGTTGGGATCAAGAGGGAACTAACTACTCCCTGCCAATCCCCAAATAAACGGTAAAGGTTGAAAGGAAGAATAGAACCATGCTAAGATCAAGATCTCCCATGTGCTTATGGGGCGTAAGCAGCTATGGCAAATGCCATGTGCGTAATAGACTATCCCAGAAAAAATTTGGGTTCAAGACCCTAGAAGAAATGTTCACCTGAAGAAGCCGAGGTGCTTTCATCTCAAAATATTTCATTGTCAGTTGTTTCCATTCATACCGAAGAGAAAATGAACAAATTGGAACCCTCCGGAAATAAGGGAATATATGTGGGATACTATGAGGTATACAACGCCTTCAGAATCTACATACATGATCACCGCCATATTGAGATCAAGAAGGGACGCGGATATTTTTTGATGAAGAAGTCGCGACTTAAGAAATCGGTATTACGCCAGTTTGAAGAGGTATGTGAAGAGGAGCCCGTAAATCCCAGGACGATAGAATCTGTGAGAGAAGCTCCTAGAGTTATGGGTAACCTCGTAAGGGAAGTCAGCTCGGCGAGGAATTTCTTGAAGATCATGATACAACAGGTTCAAGAACCTCCTCGATGACCTTCTCCATAAAAGAAAGCCTCATGGACAAGAGAGCTTATTCAAGATGGAGAGAAGTATGGTGTTCCAGAAGGAACCACGGTATCAGTGAAGAAGCCAAAGCCATTCCCTCCAGCTACACGGCTTTGATGTGGAATCTTCTTCATGAAGAACCTACATATTTGCTCTCGGAAGAGGCCATTCGAAGAAGTTGAATGGGCAGATGCCATGACAGAGGAATACCGATCCATAATAAAGAATGATGTATGGAAATAGTTCCGTGATCAAAGAATAAAGATAAAATCCTACGTGATGGCCTTCTTCAAAATTAAACCATGCCACCGATGGGAAGCGCATTGAGAAATATAAAGCAAGATTTGTCGTCAGTGGCTCTTCCCAGAAGGAAGGCATTGATTCTGAAGAGACATTCGCCGCGGACCGATACACCTGATCAGAACCATTATATCCTATCGCCAAGATGAAATGGAATCGCATCAGATGGATTGTACATTTACCTTCCGAATGGTATTATCGAAGGTATATGTGCTAAACCCCAAGGATTTGAGGTTGAAGATGTGAAGTCTCATGTCCGCCGACAAGAAAGCCTCATATTGATTGGAAAGCTCCCGAGCTTGCATGGCTGTATAGACAAGCTTGATTTAGCTTGGCTTTACCAAGAGTAAAGCAGATTCAAATCTCTACTCAAGATCATGGATAATGAACCGCATTACTATTACCGTGATGACTTGTTCTTAATTGGAGAAGAAGAAAAGCTCATTGTTGATGTAAAAAGAGACTTGCCGCGTAATTTGAAATGAAAGACCTTTGGCCTAATGCATTATTTCTTAGGTCTTGAGGTATGGCAGTCCTAAGAGGATCTTCGTTAACCAAGGAAAATATGATGTAGAAATATTGAAGAGATTCAACATGCTCAACTGCAAGTCCATGAATACACCCATGGAAGCAGTTGAAGTCGCTTTGGCTTCCATACTTCATTGCATTTGATAGATGCCACTGCATTTAATAAGATTATTGGATCACCATGCACCGACAACACCGTGACCGAAAGATTCATTGCGCTGAACACCGCGGAGTCGGGCCGTGGAGCCTGACGGTTCATTTAGTGGTTGCAAACATGTGGGATGAGGTACCTTAAGGGTACAATGGATTATGGTTCCAAACATGATGGAGATCATGACTTCACCGACACCGGATGCAGATTAAGGAAGCTGCCAATGACAGTAAAAGCACTTCCGTGATGTCGCTTCCGCTTGAGACGTTTGCGATCCGTATAGTAGGAAGAATCCAAGATTGCTCTCTAACGCCGAAGCAGAGTACATCGATGTAATGCTCATTAGCTTAAGCTTATATGCTCAAACCTATCGGGACAGTCTATTTGATTCGAGATGAGAGCAACCGCATTCCCATGTGATAACAAAGCTTCGCATCCACCTATGGGCTCCATAATATAGACCCGCTATCATTTCATCCGCTGACATACGCAGAGGAGCCCTAAGCTCCGCAAAGACATTGTGCACGGATGAACATGTTGCTGTTTTGTTGACTAAGCCTCTATCTCGTAAAGTTTGAACACTTTCTCGATAAGATTGGTATTGTCCTAAAGGACCTTCCCGCGAGATGATGCGTGATTCCTTGCTTCCGACCCGCTTGTTAGACGAAGCAAGATGAGTTATGCTTCTGACCTAGTTGTTAGATCGAAAGCATACCGGTTCCTGTTTCCTCGGACCTAGTTAAAGACCAGCAAGATGAGTCATACCGATCTCGCTTGTTAGATCGTAGCACGACAACAGGTGATCCCCGTCAATTCCCCGCTGTTAGACGAAGCAAGCAATATGAGTTATGCTTCCGACCCAGTTGTTAGACATAAATAAAGAAGATATTTTCCTTGCTTCTGACATAGTTGATAGACGTAAAGCAAGAAGATGATTCCTTGCTTCTAACCTCGTTGTTAGACGTAGCAAGATGATTCATGCTTCTGTCCTAGTTGTTAGATGTAAAGCGTGATGCCGTTGATTCCTTGCTTTTCTTACCTAGTTGTTAGATGTGAAGCGAGATGTTGATGTTCTTTGCTTCAATCTAGTTGTTAGATCTAGCAAGATGAGTCATGCTTCCTCGACCTAGTTGTTGTGATCGAAGTATACCGATTCCTCGCCTCGACCTAGTTGTTAGGACGTAGCCAGATCTACGATATTACTGCTTCACTCCAGTTGTTAGACGAAGCAAAGATGTGACCGACATCTTTCAAGCTACCAGCTTAACCAACCGCGGACATTGAGCTAGTGTAGTAATCGATGTTGGATGCGACTGATCGAAGCTACCGCCTTAACCACCGACATTGAGCCAGTGTAGCAATTTGTGATGTGATGTGACTGAAACTGAGCTACTAGCTTAACCACTTTGACATTGAGCTAGCGGTAGGTATCAGATGCATACTCGAAATGGGATGAGGTATCATTTTTATTGATACATATTTACGCAGATGATGATAGTATCTTTGAGAATGATGATTTTGTTGATGAAGAAAACTTCCATGACTCATAAATGTGCTGTGACAATTGTTCAAGATGATATTGACGATACCTTCCTCGAGATGCCACCGATGATGCAGACCCTCTCGCCTGATGCTGATGAAGACTGATGAAGAATAATTCTCTTTGTTAAGGGGGAGTGTTGAAATAATGTAAACTAAGAGCATCTTATTATTTTGTTATTGGATTGAACTCTATTGTGGATTAACTATGTCATTATTATTATTTTATTGTTAGGTTAATCCCATTGAGGATTAACTGCCCGGTAATTGTATAAGGACCAAATCCCCTATGGATTTCCTGGTCATCGGACAATTATAATGTAAAGAATAAGCAGTCGGCCCTAGCTATAGTAATGAAAGGGGCTGTGATTTAATTAAAGGTGGATTTACCCACCCAGAGAGGTCGTCTCCGCCAGATGTTGACTCTTCACACGTGCCAGCTTTGTATAAATATGAGGCTAGTTTCAATTTAACACACTTCACTTGCTCAAGGTTCTTATGATAGGCAGATATTCTCAAGTTGGTGAAACAAGAAGTGCATGATCTCTTTGGAGGAGAGGATTTTGTATTTACATATCTCTTGGACATTGTATATGTTATTTATGATAAGGAAGTTTTTGTCAGGTTTCTCCCTAGAGGGTTTCCTGTGATAAATGCTGTGTCTATTGTGGATGTGTATTTCCTCGATCTTGTTCATATTATGCTCTTATCTTATGAAATGCAAAGAACTATAATATCGCATAAAACATTACCACCATGATTCGTGACCAAGACTTGTTGATGTTTCTTTGGAAAGAAGCATGCAACACAACAATATACACCCAAAACTAGTGTTTTCATAGGATCTTGGAGGATAGATTAATTAGTGGAGGTGACTCATCGGTGTGGAACTTGTATCACCCTAGGCCGAACCCCTAATTGTAAAATATAATGTAATTGTACATATAGGTTGGTGAGCTGTGATACCTCTTAGGAGTCGTGAAAGTGCTTGTGTGGTTATTAGGCTAGAGAGCTAGAACCAAAAGGTCAGTAAGCCTATAGATTGTAAAATGTAATCACACACAGTTTTAATGAAAACACATCAACGCCAGAAGACCAACCATATAAAAGAGTATGGGAGGCTAAACTCCACAAGAAAGGGAAAAGGGGGCTAAGCGCCTTAAAGGGCTAAGCTAGGCCAGTCGTAAAATGAATATTTTATCAATATTCCTAAAGTTAATGTCTAAAGTAGGGGATAATGCATTTTATCGTAAGTCCCTATGAAGAAACGTATCACCATGTAAGGGAACCCATGTGTGGCTCGTGTAGAAGCCTTCCCAATACGACAAGTGTCAAGTTGGGAAACATGCATATGTTTTGGGGCTTCAGCTCATTCAACCACCGTGGGAGGGGGGGAATCATTTTATCTCGCGACCTCACTAAGTCCATATTATATGTACCTCATGTTGCTAGTAATTTCATTCCTTGTACCGCATTTAGATTTTGGCTAGATTTGGAGCCGGATTGAAGAGGTTGGTTGTCAGGCCCATGGGACATTGAAGAAGCGGGTTGTCGTGCCCGTGGAGCATTCTCTCCAGTGAGATAATTGCTAGGAAATTGATTTCAAGGTGCCAAATTGCAGCATGGTTTTGAGACTCCTCGTCCTAGCTTGTTGTCAGTTCAAAGGGAAGTGGGGCAAACCAAAGGACCTGAGCAGAAGGGCACACTGGGTGGGACATGCATGTGGGGGAATGAGGGATCAGAGGGTTGTTAGTTTGAATTGGTATGCCCTGAGTTTGTATGTTTTTAAAGAGACCTTAGCTTGGTTAGAAATCTTTTACCTAGGTGGAATTTAGCCCTAGCTCGGGGGTGACTCATTTTTTAGAGTGATGAATAGTGTAGTCTGTGGTTGGGAGGTTTGTGGAAGGTGTGCACATAGTTGGTGTTCTCTTTACTAAAGATAAGTGTTTACCGTGTGTTAATTTATGTGTTATGTTAACATTGATTCAATTATTCTTATGGGTTTCTCTATATATACTGTAATTGTATATAGATGTTGTCATCCGCATTAATTTGAGCAATTGCAGAAGTATACAAGTAAGCTACTTAAATGGTATTCACAGAAAATTTTTGTGTGGCCCCTGCCCAGCCTAAGAGTCATTGTGGGGGGACGCTACAATTTGGTATCAGAGTTGTAATTGGGAGAGTTTTGGGTGACGTGGCCCAACCTCAGTGGCTGGGAACGTTACAAACTTGGAGGTGAGTCACTCTACATCTTGTTCCGTCCAATTTATATCCACGTAACCGGTAGAAAAGAGGACTGCTGGAGCCTCCGCAAGAAGCTGGCTTATTTGTGGGTTATAGTGAGATTTCAAAGGCCTATAGGGTCTTTATTCCATAGCAAAGGAAGACAATAGTAATCATGGATGTAGTAAGTATGGTTTCAATATGCTCTATAGTGATGTTTTATGTGTTGATGTTCATTTTGGATGTGATGCCATAACTTCCTAGTTAGTCATGAAAGTGGTAATGCTAAATGAAATCCGATAGCATGTTAAGCCCTAAATAGTGGCTCATTACCCTTAATGGGGCAGTGCTATATTAGTAATGCTATTTATTTATGTCGGCTTTAGGCCATTATTAGTTGTAATTATAATTTGGGGTTCCTATATATACCAAGGGAGACATTTTTCTATTTTGAATCATCCGGTAATTGTACATTTATGTGGGCATAAGGGAGTTGCCCCCGGTGAGGCTGTTTATCCTAATATTTTTTTTTCAAGGCATTGAGTACTTATCTGAGGTTTTTCTATATGCTATATTTATATTTGTCTCTTAACATATGGTATCTGAGCTCAAGGTCTTGGGGGTTCTTTCAAGCATACATCTGAGACACCTTGGCATTTTCATAACTTTTTCTACAATGTTTCAGAAGGAACTAATTTGAGATATTTAGTAGACGGATCAAGGTACTTTGGGTTAAAATTTCAGCCCTCAGGCCTTATACTTTCGGAGTTACAACCCGTACAAGATAGGGTTCGGGAATAATCCCCGAATCGAATATTGCGGAATTTTTGCTGCAAAATTTTTCTGTAACGCTTTACACTGAACTCGGAGGATATTCATGTAAATTAGTAAGGTATCCGTGGTAAAGTTCAAGATCTCGTCATCTATATCAGGCAGATACCCTATGATAGATAGGGTATCGGACTAGTCCCATTGACTAGTCTCAAGAAGTTATGTTCCGTGTAAACAATCATAACTTCTTCCTAGAGTATCCAAATTGGGTGGAGACCAAGCCATTGATAGTGTATAGTCTATAGTATTTCTGGTATAGTTTCAAAATTTTATATCAATTATTTTGTGGGTGGCACGCTATACAAGTGAGATTCCTGGAAAGGACAAAAATCGCCAAGCTGGAAGTTACCAAATTCCACTCTGGCACACTAATTTTGATCAGACCCGTAAGCACAGAGAAGAAATATCGAGAATCCAGAAAGTTTCAAAACCCGTATACCGGAACTTTGGAGATACAACAAGAAATATTGTCTAGCGTAGATCCACTTCAAAATCAAGGTTCAGTAAGACACAACATGCCACCCAAAAATTTAACTTCTACACCAAATAAGCTCCAGACAATCCTACTTGGACTCTTGATGAAGGTAAAGAAATGAGGACATAAATGATTTACAAAAAGAAGATAGCAACAAAAGATGAACTACAAGAGATGGAAGCCAAGTTGGAGCAAGTAAAAGATGGATGGTTTAAAAGAGGAGATCATGGAAGGATTGAAAAATTTCAGAATAGAGAGGACACTCTAAAGTGAAAATGTATCCCATGAAATTCTGCGATGAGGAACAAGGGAAGGTGAATCAAGAATGAGAAACTCTAACTCTTTGAGTTGAAGACCAACCATGTTCCTAAGATCGACATGAGGAAGCTTGATGGCAAGGACCCCATCACATTGATACTTCCGTGATGGAGTAATTCTTTGGTCTACATAATGTGCTACATACACAAAGGCAATGAATTGCTTCTTTATATTTAGAACCCAATCAATTTGTATGGTAGGGATACTATTCGTAAATCACTCACTTGGACAATTTCAATGGAAGAAATGATAGCACACCATGAGGATACAAGGAGTACACCTCTTTAGCCAATTGATAAATCTCAAACAAAAGGGTTCAGCATAGAACTTCCAAAGATGAATATAAAGGCACCGCATATCCTGTGATGAGCACCTGATTGGATGTATTCATAGGAACTTTTAAGAATAACATTTCAACATGAGGTTCATTTCTTGGGAACCCAAAATCGAGAATGCATTTAGAGTGGCAAGAAATGTTGAGTAAAAATATGTCTGGCTACTAGAATGACCAATCCTAACATCTATAGAGAGAATAATGTTCCTTCTTTAAAACACCTCAACCCACAAGGTTGACACCTCAACAATTGGAGGAAAAGAAAAGTAAAAAGGTTTATGTTTTAATTGTGACAACAAGTACAAGAAGGCACATAAGGTGGCGGGAGAAGAAATTATTCTACATGACGAAGAGGAAGAAGAACAGAACATGAATCATCTCAAGATGAAACGTAGAATCAATTTCGTCTAAGAGTTGACTCCCACAATATAATGTAATGCATTACCGGAATTAGCACTTCTCAACCCCTCAAGACCGAAGGATATATCAAAAGAAAAGGTAATAGTCCCAATTGATTCCTTCGGCAAAGACTCATAATTTGATTCACTCACAAATTAGCCAAAGATCTCACTCCCTTGTATATCTAGCGGACCAGGAGTTTCAAGTAATGATTGCAGATGGAGGAACTATCAATTGCCTGTGAAATGCAATAAGATCAATTCATGGTAAATATGTAACAATAACTAATGATTGCTATACCCATGGTGGAAGCTGGAGTGTTAAATTAGGAATCCAATAGTTACAATCATTAGAACAATGGCTTTAATTTTCAAGAACTTTTCATGAAATTTCATTGGAAGGAAATAACCTTGAGTTAAGAGGTATCACAGGAAACCCCGATAAGGTGATAAGCTCTGTCGGCATGACAAAATTATTGAAAAAGAGGCATCATAGTGTAATAATCCATGCTCATTAGATGTTCAAAACATCTAAGCCATTCATTCCCATAGGATCCTGGTGATCATTGATAAGCATCTCCAAAGTATTTGAAGATATTCCCAAAGGTCTTCTACCCACTCAAATCATGATCATGATATTCACCCACTTCCTGGGAGTGTTCCTCCCAACATCAGCCCATACAGATACCCATATGCCCTAAAGAGTGAAATTGGAGTTTATTGGTTGAAGAAGAAATGTTAGAGGCTGGGACATTATTAGACCTAGCCAAAGTTCTTTACTCAGACCGTGGTAGTGGTCTAAGAAAGATGGCTCCATGTATGCAGTCCTACTATAGAGATTCAAGATCACTATTAAAGATAAGTTTCCCATTCCGGCCATTGATGAATTGTTGATGAACTACATGGAGCAATCTATTTCACAAAGTTGGATCTTTGTTCAGGTTATCAGCAGATTAGAATGAAGGAAGAAGATATCCAAAACAACATACTAACCTTCATGAAGGCTATTATGAATTTTGGTCATGCCTTTTGGCCTTACAAATGCACCTTCCACATTCTAAGGGTTGATGAATTCATTTTCAAGCCCTTCCTCTCAAAAATTTGTGTTAGTATTTTGATGATATACCAATTCTATAGCAAGTCTTGGGAGATCATGTTTTACATGTTGACAAGGTGCTACAACCATATGCCAAACCATTCAAAATGTTTCTTGGAGTGAAGGAGGTAGAGTATTTCAATACATTAGTATCTCATGAAGGTGTCAAGGTAGACCCCAACAAGATTAAGGCCATGATGGACTGTCGATTCCCAAAACATTGAAGAATCTTAGAGGATTTTGGTTTGATAGGTTACTAACGCAAATTTGTTTGGCACTATGGGAAGAATAGCAACACTCAATGGCACTATCTAAGAAGGATGCATTTTCATGGACTCCAAAGAGGCAACTAAAGCTTTGGAACAACTTAAAGACGTGCAAAGTTTCTGCCAGACCACTCTAGACTTCACAAAAAACCTTTTATTGTGGAAATCGTGATACTGAAATGGAATTGGTGCTGTCCTAATGCAAGAAGAAACCTCCCGGCTTTGAAAGCTCTAATTCACTCAAGGGAAATGACTACACAAAACCCATTTATGAAAAGGAAATGGATGCAATACTACATGCATTGAAGAAATGGCGTCTCCACCTAATAGGTGGCACTTCAAGGTCAAAATAGACGATAGTCTTAAATACTTCTTGGAACAAAGACTATCTTCAAGAACAACAAAAATGGGTAACCAAGATATTGGGTTATGATTTGAAATCGCCTATAAAAGGGAAGCAAAATGTTGTGGCGTGATGCACTCTCAAGGAAGGATGAAGATGTTGAGGGCTCTCTCTATGCTATCTCGATCATCCAACCCTATTGGATAATAGAAGCAAAGGACGAATGGAAGAATGACGAAAAAGTGTGGATTCTCGTTCAAAGGTTGCAACATGATTCCAAGACACTCCATACATTTACATGTAGTCGATTCACTATGGTACAAAGATAGTTTATATTTATGTAAAGAAATCCCAACTCAAACAAAAGGTACCATTGGAATTGCACACCCTCCGTGAGGAGTGCACTGGATATTTTAAAACCTACCATAGGGTCAAGAAGCGAATTTTTGGGATGGCCTTAAAAATGATGATCAAAGGTTTTGTGGTAGAATGTTTGGTTTGCCAACAAAATAAGGTGGAAATCACTCCACCCTGTGTCTTTTACAACCATTAGCCATCCCAAGTCGTTGTTGGGAGGGAGGTTTCCATGGATTTCATCACAGGTTACCGGGTCTCCAAGGAAAGAGTGTCATCATGGTGATTGTTGATAGATTGACTGGCATGCACAATTTTGTGCACCTCTCATCCCTTCAAAGCTAGTACAGCTGCCACCACATTCATGGAGACAGCTCAGTGCTACATGGCATGAGAGATTAGTTTGCGATTGTGATCCCCCACTTCCTTTCACTGGACATTTTTGGATGTAATTATTTTCTTGTTTGGGAAATTAACAATTGGCTCATAACTCATCCTATCATCCCTCAACTGGATGGACAAACCGATAGTGAACAAATGTCCTGAAGGCTACCTTCGTTTCGTCTCCGACATAAACAAACACAATGGTTCAAAGTTTTGGTTACCTTTATGTATCGGTGGTATAACACTCTTTCTCATAACAGCAACAAAATGACACCATTTATGGCACTCTATGGATACCACCTCCCAACACTCTTCTAAAAGAAAAATCTTAATGGAAGATCACATCGAGTATCAACAAGTTCTCCAAAGGGACAACCTGACCATGGCATAGAATCGTATGGAAACAAGCAGATCAACATCATAGTGAAAGAAGAAGTTTGAAGTAGTTGGGTGTTTTTAAGACTACAACCATACAAACAGATGTCCCTCAAGTAAGCCAAGAAAGATAATAAATTATCACCAAAGTACTATGGCCCTTAAGGTGTTGCAAAGATTGGTACCATGGCATAGAAATTGGAGTTGCATGCATCTTCAATGAAAGTACAACCCGGCTTCCATGTTTCATGCTTAAAGAAGGTTATAGGTGATGATATCCCAGTTCAAACTATATTGTCTCGAACTTGACAGGGAAGGAAAATCATATTGGAGCCTGAAGCCACCACCGACACAAGAATTCACCATTGAGGAATAGATCCCATTTCAGAGTATCTCATTAAATGGAGGAAAATCCACCAACAAGATTCCAACAATTTTGGGAAGATGAGTCTTTTATAAAAGACAAGTTACCTGCTGCCGCCATGGACAACACTTGTCTCAAGGGAGGGAGGGGCATGTTAAGCCCCAAATAGTGGCTCATTACCCCTTAATTGGGGCATATTATATTAGTAATGTTATTTTATTTATGTCGGCTTTAGGCCATTAGTTGTAATTATACCTCCTAGTCTCCTATATATACCAAGGAGACTTTTTCATTTTGAATCATCTGGTAATTGTACATTTATGTGGGCATAAGGAGGTTGCCCCCTCGAAGAGGCTTATTATTTGAATTTCTCTCTTTTTCAAGGCGTTGAGTACTTATTCTGAGGTTTTTCTATGCTATATTGATATTTGGTTCTTAACATTGATGTTTTATGTGTTGATGTTCATTTGGATGTGATACTATAACTTCCTAGTTAGTCATGAAAGTGGTAATGCTAAATGAAATCCGATAGCACTTCATAACACACAGTTTTATTTGCCTCATTGTACCTTGGGGGACCATATTTTTCCTCTAAAAGTGTGTCATTTCTTGGGTAAAGTTTCTACTATTGGGTACCGTTGACCCCAAAATCTCACCTTTGAGATTTTGATGGTCAAAGGCTAGTCTATCCTTTCAGGATGGCATTAACAGGTTCTTCCGGACAATACAAGGCTATCATTCAGAGATCTTCCAGGCACATTGCTTCTTATTCTTGTCAGTTAGAGGATGGTGGCTTACATGAGTTGAGTTTAGAGTTTGTTCCAGTGTTTTTCTTGGTTATTTCAGGATGAGGTATCAGTTTCAGGAAGAGTATGAGAGACTTGCAGTATTTTGGGACACTTCTTGCCCATGATGATATTATAGACCCCTCATATCAGTTATTTGACAACATATTCTTACTTTTTGTCCAATTCTGCTTCCGATGAGTATAAACTCGAGGGTATTTGGACAAGTTTGCTTTTTTAGTGATGAGGTGACACAAGTGATGATGTGGCAGGATGAGGTGGCGACCCGTGTGGGGCCCACAAGTCGCCCAACACATGCTAAATAAGGATAAATTAAAGTGAGAATTTCTGCTATAAAACAGATTTTTGCTTTTCTGCTGTAAAGCATCTTTTTGCTTTTCCGCTTTACAACAACTTTTTACTTTTCCTGCCATAAAAACAACTTTTGCTTTTCTGCTTTAAAACAACTTTCAACTTTTTCTGCTTTCTGCTTTCAGCTTTTCCCAGCTTTCCTGCTTTATCCCTTTCTCAGCTTTTGCTTTAGCTTTTCACCTTTTCCACTTTTCCCCTTTCTTTCCATTTCCTCTCCTCTCTCACTCATTCGTCCTATCTCCCCTAGTGCATGCATTAATGGTTTATTTTAGCCCAAAGGTGCGCCCCTCTCACATTTTGGCCATAATTCCTTCATTACTCAACATAATTGATTCATTCCACCTCCATTCTTCTCCAAATTTCCCCCAGATTTGACCAAAAAGCTTGGAAAAGTTCGCTCCACTAGATTTAGTCGGAATCTATGCAGTGACACATGGCAGATAAACAGGGAGCCACTTGGATGATGATTATTGGTTGACCTTTTTCCCAGTTTGGAAAGAGCAGGGCAAATTTCTTCTTTAGTGACATATATATTCAACAGTCCTCCACAGTTGGAAGGTTGATCACTCTATTGCAGTAGCGCTATACCCTCTCATTCTCATTTCTCTCTCAATTCTAGCTCTGGATTCTCAATTCTTTGGAGATCATTGTAACAATTCATGGTTTTTCTCTGTGATGGAGCCATTCCTCTGATTTGACACGAATAAAGAGTTTTATGTGTTGTTTTTGGCCTAAATTCTTGTTGTTTCAATTGATTTCTAAATTATTGCATGTGTTTGGAGCTAATCCTTCAGTGGGGGTCGATTTGGCACCATTGAAGTGTTCTTTTCTTGTGAGTTTCTCTCCTTTTCCTTCCAATAGTTCGTTCGGCTTGAGTTTTCCACCAAAAAATTGACTTTTAATTTTTTTATGGAGGTTTTGGGTGAGGTCAACTAACCCTCATTCAAAGCCCTTGTTGTGCGTTGTTTGATTTGTGGTTTTGCAGGTTTAATCCTATCTATCAAGCAACACATCCTTAGGGTAGCCTCACTGTGGTTGGCATGCACCAACCCAAAACGAGAGGGGTGAAATCATTGTGATCTTAGGATAGAAACCCCTAAATTAAGTCTAGGTTTGATTCCCTCAATACTACAGTTGACTTGAAATCTATGGTGTCAGATTTATCCTTAAAAAGTACTTAGCCAAGATAATATTGTCCACATCCTAACCGTGCTAGATATTTTCCACATTCCCTATCTCATTTCGTTCCATCCATATAAAAAATCTATCCTGCCCATGTATGACTTCTCAAAGGTTAAAAGAAAGGTGTAAATGATGAAAACCCTGAATTAATAAAGCCAAAAAAGGCTAGAGGTGAAAAGCGTTAAAGTCAAAAGCCAAAAATGTAAAGCTTGGGCAATGCCACCTTGCTATAAGGCCAATGCCCCTAGTCCCTAGCTTGTCTATGAATATCTAAAGAAAAAGGGACATGTTCGATAAATTGAGCATATAAAGAAAAAGGCATAAAGGGATAGTAAGAAACAGTGCCAAGGACAGGGAACTTGAAGAAATTAGATGAAATAAAATGCACAGATTTGGATCTAGCAAGAGAACAACCACCCAACAATTTTTTTTTTCTTTATTTATTTATGAGAGAAATACAATACAATCAAAGACATCTTACAACCCATTTCATTTGTTGTATGAGTCAGGTACTCTTCCTGCTGTACAAGTCTGCTCTACTATGTATAAATCGACTTGTTTCTGTCTCTTTACAACTCTGATATGGACAGGTGTATCAACCCCTTACTTACAGGAGATTTTGGCCCTGACTCGGCCTCTCTAAGTCACGATTTGCCTGAACCTAATTGGCCCTAGCTTGGCCGTATCTGATTCCTACGAGTTTGACTGTACGGAGCTGTACAAGGGTACGATTTCCTCTCTTTGACTCGGCTAGTCTAACCCTTGTCTAGCTCGAGTTCTCTTCTATATAGAGTGTATCGCCTTACTCCCTCTTTAAGTCTCTTGGAGATCCATGTGAGTGCTAGCAAATCGATCCCAACCATTAGATCTTGATCTAGATCAATGGCTGTGACTTATTCTTTCATTGGGATAACTTAACCTAACTTTTGTGTTTTCATTACATAGAGAACTTGTCCTCACTAAAAATATTCTAACACTCCCTTTTAGTGAGGAAAGTGTTCTCTATAATCCCCAACTTCTCTCGGAGGTATTCAAATTTTCCTTTAGGCAATCCTTTAGTAAGGATATCTGCAACTTACTCATTTGTAGAGATGTACTAAAGCTTTACTGCTCCTTTCTGTACTCTGTCCCTGATGAAGTGGTACCTGATCTCAATGTGCTTGGATTTATCATGAAATACTAGATTCTCTGAGAGTTTAATACAACTCTGATTATCACAGTATATTACAGTAGGATCCAACTTTGCATCAAACAGTAGGCTTCACAACTTGCTTGGCTAGTTGCCATGTACTCGACTTCTATTGAACTGAGAGCTACTGATTTTTGCTTTCTGTTGTACCAAGAGATCATTCCTGAACCCAAGCTGAAGCAACACCCAAAAGTACTCTACCTGTCCACTGTGTTTCCAGCCCAATCTAAATCTGAATATCCCACTAGTCTAACTTGATCTCCCTGAACATACTGAAGCCCGTATTCTATGAGACATTTCAAGTATCTCAAAATATGTTTTGCTGCAATCCAATGCACTCTCTTGGGGTCCACCATGCGCTGACTGAGAGTGTTGACGGCAAAACAGACATCATGTCTAGTGTTAGTCAAAAACATCAAACACCCAATCAACTGTCTGTAGATAGTAGGATTTACCTTCTCTGACTCAGAGGTGTTTAGTTTCTTGAGATTAGTAATCATAGCAGTGGCCATGGGTTTGCAGTCCTCCATCCCAAACCTTTTGAGAATCTCAACTGTGTATTTTCCTTGACCAAGAAAGATTTCACCCTTCCGTTGCCAGATTTCCAAGCCAAGAAAATAATGCATTAGACCCAAGTCTTTTATCTCAAATTCTTCAGCCAAGTCCCGCTTGAAACTGTAATCAAAGTTTCTGCTCCTGTCAGAAATAGATCATCAACATAGAGTACAAGAATGAGAATGTCCCCTTTACTCATGAGAAGGTATATATTTGAATCTACATCACTCTTGACAAATCCAATACTCTGTAGATAACTATCAATTCTGGAATACCATGCTCTAGGTGCTTGCTGAAGTCCATAAAGAGCCTTCTTCAGTCGATGGACATGACTTGCTCTATCATGAACTTCAAAACCCCGTGGTTGTTCCAAATAGACTTCCTCCTCAATCTTCCCATTGAGGAATGTCGTTTTAACATCCATTTGATGTATTTTCCACCCCATCTGAGTGGCAATAGACATAACTGTACGAATGGAGGTATAACGAACCACTGGAGCAAAGGTCTCGTCATAATCCACTCCTTTCTTTTGAGAGAATCCTCGAGCCACGAATTTGGCCTTATATTTATCAATGTTGCCATCTGTTGCATGCTTTATCTTATATATCCACTTCGAGATAACTATAGATTTGTTCTTTGGCTTGGGCACTATTTCCCCCACACCATTCTTCATTATGGAGGTATATTCCTCCGTCATAGAATCCTTCCAAACTTGCCTTTTAATAATTTCTTCAAAGCAAGTCGGTTATGATTCAATCATGTTTACTCATGAGAGTAGCATATCCTTAGTACCTTTGAGGAGGTATGCTCGTTCTGACTGAGGTCTTAGGTGACTTTACTTGCTTACTAGCTTCTTTCAGTAACTGCTTGGCCCACTTTGGTTTTCTTTTTCTGGAAGATGCTGGCTGTTCTTCCTCTTGTTGATCTTATGTGGGAAGACCTGAACTCTGAGGGGAAGATACTTCTTGCCGAGGAACTTCTGCTTCCAGAATATCTATGTTTTGATAGGATTTCCAGAAGGTTCTCTCTTCCTCAAATTTTATGTCTTTGCGCTCTATCGTCTTCCTGGTGGAAGGAATGTATATCCTATAGGCTTTAGATGTTCCATTGTATCCTACTAGAATCCCTTTTTTTGATGTAGGATCCAATTTAGTCATTTTCTCAGCAGGGATTTGACAGTAGACAACACAACCAAAAATGCGAAGATGACTAATGTCTGCTTTCTTTCTCGTAAATGCTTCTTCAGGAGTTACATTTCCAAGCACTCTATGAGGACTTTTATTATGAAGGTACACAACAATGTTACACGCTTCTGCCCAGAGGAACTTAGGAAGATCTTGATCATGTAGCATTGCTCTTGCTGCCCCAACAATCACTCTATTCTTTCTTTCGGAAACCCCATTTTGCTGAGGAGTATATGGGACTGTCAACTCTCTCTTAATCGCGGCTTCTGCACAGAATTTCTTGAAAGCATGAGATGTGTACTCTCCTCCATTATCAGATCTGAGGACTTTTATTCTTTTCCTTGTTTGATTTTCAATAAAAGCTTTGAATTCTTGAAATCTTTTGAGCACCTCTTCTGAGGTTTTTCCTGTCAAAAAGTAAATCCAAGTTTTTCTTGAAAAATCATCTATAAAACTAATCTAGTATCTAAACTTTCCTCCTATGGATAGAGAAGACATGGGACCACAAATATCAGTATGAATCAAATCTAAAATACTTTTAGATCTATGATCATTCTTAGGAAATGGTGCTCTTACATATTTACCTAGAGCACATCCCTTACATACCTCATGATAATCTGTGGAGAAAGAAGGCATTCCTGTCACAATCTTGCCCAAAATCTTGAGAGCTCCATGCCCAAGATGAGCCATACGTCTGTGCAATAAATCAATCTCTGCTGCCATTGTTGCTTGCTAGAGCATAATGAGAGTCAAATTGCAACTTATACAACTTGTCTTTTCTCACTCCAATAACTTGCTCAGATCCCTTACTTAGACCTTTTGGTTTGATGTATGCCCTTCGATCATTGAAGTATACTTCATATCCCTCGTCTTCTAAAACGAAGACTGAGACAAGATTCTTTTTTAATCCAGGAACATAGAGAACATCTGAAAGATAAAGGGGTTTACGCGACTCCCTCTCAAATTTTGTAGTTCCTATTCCCTTTGGATGGTACGCGTAATCATCACCAAGTAGAATCTCAAACCCAAATTCTCTTTTGCTCAAATTGCTGAAGTAATGTTTATGGCCAGTCATGTGACTGGATACTCCACTGTCTATGTACCAAACATCCTTAGTTTGGGTACAAGAAAGACATACTTTGCAGACATCCTCTACCATTTTAACTTAATGTCTGGATTCTTTTCTTGTTGAGGGCTGTTCAATTTAACCCTGGCTCTGATACCATGAAGAAATTATATGAAATAAAATGCACAGATTTGGATCTAGCAAGAGAATAACCACCCAACAAAAAAATAAATTCTTTATTTATTTCTGAGAGAAATACAATACAATCAGAGACATCTTACAACCCATCTCATTTGTTGTACGAGTCAGGTACTCTTCCTGCTGTACGAATCTGCTCTACTTCGTACGGATCGACTTCTTTTTGCCTCTTTACAACTCTGATATGGACATGTATATCAACCCCTTACTTACACAGGAGATTTCGGCCCTAACTCGGCCTCTCTAAGTCACGATTTGCCTGAACCCAATCGGCCCTAGCTTGGCTGTATCCAGTTCCTGTGAGTTTGACTGTACGAATCCGTACGAGGGTACACCTTCCTCCCTTCGACCCAGCTAGTCTAACCCTTGTCTAGCTCGAGTTCTCTTCTATATAGAGTGAAGAGATTAGCTCATAAACTTAATTGTCAGATCTTAGTTACAACCATTGCATTAATGATACTTGGAACAACCACAAAAAATAAACTATACATGAGAAACAAATTCTGGAAACAACACCACTTAAAACATAATTTATTTATCATAGGTCTGTGCATACATAGATGTATTTCGCCCAGCTTGACATGCAGGGACTGTACCACCTGTACGGATTTGTACACTCACAGGTTTCACTTAGGGCGACCGTACAACAAAAATGTGATTACAAAATAGCTTGGTTTTACCTTAATCTTCAACAAAAACATTGATAAACATAACTTCTCTTCTATTTTTAGAACTGGTAGGACTTCCTTTCTCAGCCGGTGATCCGAATGGGGTCCGTACCACTCGTACAAACTCCTTTTCCTTGGAGTTTTGCTGGCTTTACTTACAGGTGGCCCTAGCTCGACCTCCTTTCCACTACTTAGCCTCCTCAACTTGCTTTGCTAGACCCGTCTTGGTCTAGTCATTGACCCTACTCGACCCTCCTTTCCTTATCTCCTTGATTCTGCTCGATCCTCTAATGCTGGTTCGACTTAACCCTGCTATCATATCTCCTTAGAGGCACCTCTCTCTTTAAGTCGGCTGCCTTCACTTAAGATAGGGAGGAAATGAGGCCTCCTAGGTTATTTGTAGCCCTACCCTTTCCTCTCATGCAATCCTGGCCCTTAGATCTTCTCCTCAAGAACTTGATCTAATTGTGGGGATTTAATCAAGCATTGAGACAACTTAAGTCACATCCAACGACTGTGACTTAATCTCAAGTTGACTTGAGTGGCCCCCACCAATATAATGTTGTCTAGACATAAATAAGTTGGGCACCTTCCACACTACTAGACACCCCTAGTGTGGAAGTACCTGCCCAAGCTACATAATCTAACACTCCCTCTTAGTGAGGGAGGTACTGCCACTGGAGCTGCCTCCTCCATGATCCACATCACTGTGAGTCTCTTCATTTGAATCTGAGAGACCCATCCTTTCGAAGTCTGGATACTCGATCTGCTCTGCTTGGTCATTTCTGCTGTCATTTGTACCAAGGTCATCTGAGTATCCCCACTCCTCTAGTTGAGTCCATTCCCACCACGTGGGTCTATTGAGGATAGCTTCCTGTTCCCTTAAGCATGATATAGCAGACTCACTACTTTCCTCTTTATAATTATAGATAGGTTGCCCCCAGAGCTTGTATAGGTCGTTTTCACTTATGCCTATCATCATAGGTGGTCCTGGTGTTTGGTTTCTAACAGATCGAATGTGTACACCACAGCTAAAGAAGCTGAAACCATAGCCTTGATGTTCTAAGGCCGAGATTTAGAGCACACTAACTCTCATACTTGGTACATAAAGTACCCCTTGTACTCTGAGAATCTTGCCTGATTCTATCTGTAATGATATTTTCCCTTTTCCTTGGATTGCCACCATGCTAGAATGCACATCACACTTCACAAAGCCTGAATCTTGGGCTGTGAACTCCTGAAGTGCAAGTCTTTCACCTGTCATATGACTTGTGGCACCACTGTCTATGTACCATCCTGTCCTGGTCTTGTCCTCTGCATCCAACAACATAGTGTATTCATCTCGAAACATTCTAGAGAACTCACGAGCTGTGGCAGCCAACTGTTGCTCTTCTTCCTCATCTTTGTTCTCAATTTCTACTGAGGCTACCTCCTTCCTTTTTCCTTTTGTACCATAGCCTTTCTTGGCTTAAGAGCGCTAGCCGACAAAAATGTCCAAATTCTCCACACACACAGCATTGGACATGTGAGAGGTCTTTCTTAGGTCTCTCGTTTGTGGACCCTCCTCTAAAAGTTGTTCCTCTTCTGCCTCTGCCTCCCCTCTTGTAGGTGAGAGCAAGATTCTCCTCCCCTTCCTCCTCATTCACATTTCTTCCTCTCCTGATCTCTTCTTTGCTGCAATCGTTCCATAACCTTTCCCAATTTGGTAGATTCTCTCTGGCTACTACCCTTGCAATGAAGGAATCCCACTCCTTTGGGAAGCCCCTTAAGGCTGAACGAACTATCTCAGCTGGGGATAGTTTTACTCTTACTGCAAGGAGTTCATCTAGTAGCTGTTTCACTTTGGTGAGTTAGACTGTAACACCTTCCCTTTTTAACATCTTTGTGTGCTGAAGTCTCTCTTTGAGAGCCGTGATTCAAACAACCCCTTCAGATGTGACCACATTTCATGAGCTGTTTGCTTCTCACCAATGTTTGGTACTAGATGATCCTTCACTCCATCTAGAAGGATCCTCTGAGCTTTGATTTCTAGAGCATAATGTAATTCTTTGTCTTTAGCATCAGTGGGGATTGTGGCTTTCTTCTCAACAATACCCCATACTTTGCTCTCTTGAAGGGCATTCCTCATTCTCTACTTCTATTGCACGTAGTTAGAGGCACCATCAAGTATGTCCTCATATCTGAGGTTTGTAGCCTTACTACTTAGTTTCAGCCTCTTCTGAAAACTTTTCTCAGTGTTTTCAGTGGGCGGACTTGTACCAACTCTAACTTGCTCCCTCTTTCTCTGAGTAGATCGACCCTGCTCGATCCTCTTCTCCTGCTTCAGCTTAGAAGGTACGACCTCCCCCTTTAATTTTCTACTTTCCTTGTCTCTAATAGTACAAAGCTTCTACATCTCTTTTGGGGCTGTCAGAAATCTGGCTCTGATACCATGAAGAGATTAGCTCGTGCACTTAATTATCAGATCTTAGTTACAACCATTGCATTAATGATATTTGGAACAACCACACAAAATAAACTGTACATGACAGAAACAAATTCTAGAAACAACACCACTTAAAACATAATTTATTTATCACAGGTCTGTGCATACATAGATGTATTTCACCCAGCTTGACATGCATGGACTGTACCACCTGTACGGATTCGTACACTCATGGGTTTCACTCAAGGCGGCCGTACAACAAAAATGTGTTTACAAAATAGCTTGGTTTAACCTTAATCTTCAGCGAAAACACTGATAAACATAACTTCACTTCTATTTTCAGACCTAGTATGACTTCCTTTCTCAGCTGGTGATCCGTACGGTTCGTAAGGGATCCGTACCACTCGTGCGGACTCCTTTTCCTGGTAGTTTTGCTGGCTTAATTTGCAGGTGCCCCTAGCTCGGCCTCCTTCCACTACTTAGCCTCTTCAACTTGCTTTGCTAGACCCGACTTGGTCAAGTTATTGACCCTACTCGACCCTCCTTTCCTTATCTCCTTGATTTTGCTTGATCCTTTAATGCTGGTTCGACTTAATCCTATTATCAAATGTCCTTAGAGGCGCCTCTCTCTCTTAGTCGGCTGCCTTCACTTGAGATAGGGAGGAAATGAGGCCTCCTAGATTATTTGTAACCCTACCCTTTCCTCTCATGCAATCTCGACCTTTAGATCTTCTACTCAAGATCTTGATCTAACAGTGGGGACTTAATCAAGCACTGAGACAACTTAAGTCACATCCAACGACTGTGACTTAATCTCAAGTTGACTTGAGTGGTCCCTGTTATCACATAATTTGTTCTTGCCCAAAGCCAAAGGCAAGTTGATACTAAATTGGCATAACAAGGAGGATGTTGTATCACTGTCACCTTAATATGACACCTCTTTCTATTTAGGAGTAGTACCCCAGGGGAGACATCCTCAGTGACCTGGGGGTTTGAGAAGGCTAAGGTAAAAGTTATGAGAAAATTCCACCCCTCTCATAGGTCACTCATATAAGAAGTACCAAGGTTTTCATGAGATGAAGCAAAATATAATTTAAGTGTACCTGCCCAGAACAAGACAACACGTAGAAAAGAAATATTGTTTGCAAGTACGATATGATGTCAGTGCTTCATAAAACCATGAATTCTTGAAAGATAAACAAGCTGATGTAAAACTGAAGCAATATAAATATTTATAACAGCAATGTATATTTAGCAACAACTACACAATTATGCCTCAATAATGCTTCAAGGATGACAAGAAATAATAGCCTAAGATTGACAGAATGATAATAGTTGTCAGAAGCAATAATGGCAATGTATAATCAGCTTTTTATCTTGCTTTTAGGATGAATTTGCTGCTGTTATAGATGGCTGTAACAGTCTTTTGCAACAGCAGCAAATTAGTTAGTGAGTTAGTCTAATCTAGAGTTAGTAAAAGTCTTAGGGAAGATGGTTTAAGAGTTGTTTTGGTCAATCATTCACTTGCAAGGAGTGAACTAGTGCCTTTTAGGGTAATGGAGTCAAAGTTTGCAGCGACAATTCTTAGAGGAAAACAACAAATGATAATAGGTGATCTAAAGGGATGAGTAAGATGATTGAGGTTTTAGTAACCTAAGGCCTCAATATCTAAAACCCTAGAAGGAAAAATGCTAGAAAGTAGGTAACCCTAGGTGTTATAACCCTAAATTGCACCAAGTGCCCCAAGGACATTTCATTCTTCCAAACATTCTCTCCCAACAAAACTACGACCTTGCCATCTCTTTTTGTAAAGACAACATAGATCACTAACTCAAATATTGTGACCTGAGACTTTTTTAATGAGATTTTCAACTTATA
>SNQJ01S0016261.1:74825-88752 GCA_010110895.2 Picea sitchensis | reverse complement strand
GGAGTGCTTTGTAGTTGAGATGTCCAAGCCTTTTGTGCCAGAGCTCGCAGGGGTTTATCATCTCGTGAGCTAATGCTTGAACAACTTGACCTGTGATTTTGTAAAGTCCACTCTCACAAGTTCCGATAGTCATGGCAGAGCTCAAATCTCCAGTTGAGGGCCACATGAGAACCTTCCCTTTGGTAAAGGCTATTGAGTATCCTTTGCTTTCTAAACTGCAACTAAGATGAGATTTTTCTTTAAACCAGGAACATAAAGAATTTCATCAATATGAAATACATTACCTGATTGAAGCTGAAATGAAGCAGATCCAAACCCTTTTATGTCATATGTGTCAGCATCATCCAGTTATACCTTCACATTGAACTTCTTATCCCGATAGTTTACAAGATTTTGTTTGAAGCCTCTCATGTGTTTGGAGGCACCGTTGTCCATTAACCAAACATCCTCCAACTTGGTTATAGTGCGAGAGAGGGTTGAGATGAGATAATATTCTTGGTGTTGTTCTTGCTCTTTGGTGGCAGCCCTGGTTCTTCTTCTTTGAGGTTCCTGTTGAGACTCTACTTCTTCAGTGGCAACTGAGGCATGGAACTTACCTTTTCTTCTCTGCTGAGAGGGAGGGTTCCTACAATCTTTTGCATAATGTCCTAGCTTATTGCAGTTAAAACATCTTACTTTAGATAAATGAGGATGAAGATGAGATAGCTTACCTTGAGGTTTCTTACCTTTGCCTTTAGATTGAGAAAACTTCTTCCATCTCTTGGCTTTAGCTGAAAGGGCATGATCTCTTACAGTTGAGTGCTCATTTCTACTTTTGAGTCTTCCTTCTTCTTCTAAGCAATCATGCCATAATCTTTCGAAATTATGGTTGAGCTTATCTTTCATTGACTGAAGCAAGAAAGATTCCCCATGACTCAAGGAGTCCATCAACTACAGTTTGTATAAGGTCATCATCATCCACAACAACTTCAATTGTTGTAAGTTGATCTCTGGTTTGAGCAATCTTGGAGAAGAAAACAACGATGGTTTCATCCTTTCCCATCCTTAGTGTACGTAGTTGTTTCTTCAATATTCTCTTCTGAGTTGGAGCCTTCTTTTCATAGAGATTTGCTAGGGCATCAAAGCATTCTTTGGAAGTCCTTAGATGACTAATGGTGGGCATTATGTTGTCCTTAACTGAGTCAAAAATAACTCTTTTAGCTTTGGCCTGTCTCTTCTTGTATGCTGCCCTGCCAGTATTTGAAGTGGATTCTTCTATAACCCTGGTAACCAGCTCATCCAAGTCACCCTCTTCTAGTATGTTGAGTATCCTAGACTTCCAAGCATTGAAATTGGAGGCCCCTTCAAGCCTATCTTCTGCCTTGACTGAAGATGAGGCCATGCTAAGTTCTGGATCAGTTTATGAAATGAATTTACTGTTTATCTGCAAAACAACCCCTAAGAAGTGGATCTACATAGGCTCAAGTCTGCAATTCTTGAACTCTTTTCACGCCCTAAGCTCTTAAACCATGATAGAATTAGGGAAAAAATTGAAAAACAAAATGCTTTTAAATTTCTGTTTACTAGATCAGCATATATGAGAAATGATATAAACAGATCTGAATACAAACAAAATTTTTGAGTGTAAAAAACAAACCTTTAGCTTACCTCTTGATCAAAGATGTACCTGTCACATGTGTGGATGTAGACCTCTTGTATATGCTCAGAAAATTAGTTTAGGTTCATGGATCAAACCTCTAGGGTTTGATCTCTGTCAATATGGACTGAGGGACAGTTTGCCAAGAAATAGACCACAAAAAGGATGCCTGAGACAGCAGCAACAAATACAGCACGACTTCCAAAGATGAACTAACAATACCCTCCACAGAAAACACAGGGATAAACCCCAATACAAGGGACAGCAAGTGGTAGAACCCCACAGGAGCCCAAATATCCCTAGCGACAGCGTAGAGAAGAGGTCGCGGCCCTCACACAACAAACTGGCAGCTCAGAAAAGGGGTCGCGGCACCTGTACTCAAGTTTGTGGCTCTTGAGGACAGGTCCGACAGCGAAAGGAGGCACCTCAACTCAAATACACAGGTCCAGCAGCCAAAGGAGGCACCAACAGCACTTCATACACCAGCAGATAGAAGATGAAGCTCCCAGCCGACACCAAGACCAAGCAAATAACTTAGATCCGAAACTGATACACCAAAAGGAGAGGCCGCACCACAAAAGGAGAGAGTAACTAAGCTAGCCGCAGCAAAGGGAGAGTGAGAGTGAGTGTGTGTAATGAAATGCTAGAGAGTAGGGTTCTTTTTATAGCTAGGGAGAGGGGTTAGGGCTAATATAAATAATTAAATATTGACAATTAATTAATATAAATATTAATTAATGTCAATTAATATTAATGTAAATTATAAAAAACCCAATCACATAAAACAAGAGGGAAAGCAAGACAACAAGGGGGAACCTTTTAAGACAAAGTCAAGGGGAGTCCATAATGGCAAAACATGTCCACATGAGTCTAATAATGACTTATAAACTTTATCATCACTGCATAAGAGGGTACATCAACAATGTGGGAATGTGCATCTTCATAGGCACTCCTAGGTCTCATGGACCATCACGGGAAAGGGGAAGAGGATCACACATCAATACATCTTGGTATTTCACCAAGATCTACCTGGTCAAAGACCAGGTTGCCCCAGAACACATCTAGGGCCCTAGAAAACATCTAAGGTCTTATCCACCAAGGTACAAGACCAAGGATCAACCCATGCATTAAGCAAGGGTTCCCTGGAACACATCCAAGGGCCCTAGAACACATCTAGGGACTTATATCAACCACCAAGGAACACATCCAAGGATCAATCCAAGCATCGAGCAAGGATTCCCTGGAACACATCCAAGGGCCCTAGAACACATCTAGGGACTTACTGCTTGGTCCAAGACCAAGAACCCTAGTCATATACTGGGGGCCCTCACTAGGTTCTTTTGCCATGGCTCTCATTGCTTGGTCTCATACCAAGAAACCCTAGGAGTGTGTTGGGGGCCCTAGTCCTCAACTAGGGTCTTATGCCATCCTCCAGGAGAATGGCTCTTGCAGCTGCACTAATTTCAACAAATTTCCCTTTATCCTTCTTATTATCTGGACACTATGATGCATAATGGTTGTGCTTATGACAAATGAAGCACTTGATTTTTCTCGAGTCCTTTCTTGGCTGTAAGGTTGACTCTTCACTCTTTCCCTTACCCTCGTTGGGTCCTTTACCTCTACCCTTATTTGGTTGACCAAACAGGGCTAGGCTCTCGTCACCACCCTTCTTGTTGGCCTTTGACTCCATCAGAGTCTCCTCATGGATACAGTCATCCCATAGCCTTTCAAAGTTAGGAAGGTTCTCACAAGCAAAAATACCTTTGACAAATGGTTCCCATGAAGTTGGGAATCCATTTACTACCATGTTCACTAGCTCTGCATCTGCAACTTTCTCCCCAACTACCACAAGTGGATCACAAATCTACGCGACCTTCATAAGGTGACTAGTGACTGAATTTGATCTGGTCATCTCTATGGATCTAAAATTGTTTCACGATATCATCTCCCTCCTTATGTTCTCATTCTGGTGAAGGCTAACCAGGGTGTTGATGTATTTAGCATCGGACAGGAACTTCCACATTGGCTTGGTCTCTAGCATGTGGAAGTCGTCACTAATACCTCTCAAAACTTAGGAGTTTCACTTTATAAGTTAATTATTAAAGTGAATGACATTTTAGAATTAATGTGATTTTAATTAAAGTAAATGCCTAAGTTTTTGGCATTAGTAACTTAAGTGAGTTAATTAAATCCTAGCCATTAGATCTAAAGTGAAGGTGAGATCTAATCTCAACCTTTGATCACTTTGGAGATGATCTAGGGTTTTGGATTTAGGGTTAACTCAACATTATAAAAGGCAGCCTAAGTGAGAGGATGAGACACACACAGATTGAGTGAGTGATATCTCATTGATTGGTTGAGAAGGACATTTCGTCCAAGTGTGATTGGGCATGGTTCAAGGAAAGGAGCAAAGGGGCAGCAAGGGAGATAGCAGTTGGGTAGGCTAGGCTATTTGTTGTTTTGTATGATTCCTCATGTGGGCCATTATTCCAACACGGGAGCCCAAGATTTTATTTAATAAAATCAACTCAGAACTGGTTTTCCCTTAGGGGTTTTTCTAGGGGTAATTTACCCAGAAATCTCGAGTGAAATGTATTTGGTTTCCATTTGTTATGCTTCTACTGTAATGTTTTGTTAAAAACTTAGTTGTGTTGTTATTCAATAAATTAAGAGTAATTTGTTTGGAATCAACTATTGTGTGTTGGGTGTTGGGTGCAGGCTGCGGGAAAAAAGGAGAGAGGGTACGGCACAACCGTCGTACAACCACCACCATACAGTAGTTGTACAACATACGAGCTGCAGAAAGGTCGCGATCTGACAGTAGACTAAGCGTAGAAGTGAAATCGGGCGTGCAGAGAGGAGGCTTGGACGATGAGCGGCTGAGATTAGGCTGTGGCTGTGAGCAAGCGGGCACAGAGCTGATAGAGGGTGGTCGAGCTGCTAGAGTAGCCACTATTTAGTGAAGCAGTCGGCAAAAGAAAAGCCGACAGTGGTGGCAAAAGACAGCAACATGGGCTGCAAGACAACCAACGACTGAGGACGCGGAGCTCGAGTGGTAGTAGGAGTTGTTGGAGTGTTGAGTGAGACCGCGCATAAGCTCAAAATGGGAACAACAATGGTGAAGTGGCAAAGGTAGGCAGTAGGAGGTAGCCCGTGGAGCTATGTGATCGTGGTGTGTGTCGCCAACAGAGAGGAGCCGCTGAAGTGGGCCATGAAGCAGCCAGCATCTACTAGTGGGGCCCAACCACCAGCATAGTCGGTCGACCACAACTACCACTAGGGTCGCAGCTAGTAGAGTCATCGACCAATAATCACCAACCAGACCACAAGAAGTTGTCGGCCATAGACAGACACCGGTGGGGCCGCTGCCTAGCCAGACAAGTCGTCGCAAAGACAGCCAACATAGCAGCCAGGTCACCAGTAAGGCAGCTAGCAAAAAAACAGGTCAGTAGAGTCGTTGGGCAGCCCAGGAGGGCTCAGGCAACCCGGAAGGTCCCGGGCAACAATTAACCAAGACCACAAGAGCCCCAAGCAGCTTTGGGCAAGGGTCTGGGCAGTGGGCAACCGGTCTGGGTAGCGAGCAACAGAGTCCAGGCAGTGGGAAGCAGAATTCGAGCAACAGGTCCGGGCAGCGGATAATGGGTCCCGAGCGAGGATCCAGATAGCTAGAAAAAATTTCAGTGGTGTGTTTTTTGGGGTTAAGATCAGATCTTGGAGATGGAAATTGGATTGCGATTTGAGGATAGGTTGGATGGGGTTTCCAACTACAGTCTTTGGAAGGACAGAATCATGTTGGTGTTGACGGAGAACGAGATCTGGACATTTGCTAGATCACTTCTCCAACAGATCTGGCTCAACTGGTCATCCATAATCAGAAGGATGTGAAAGCTAGGTGCATAATTCTAGATGGAGTAAAGGATCATTTGATCCCTCATTTATCTCGAAAGAACATTGCTAGGGACATGTGGGAGGCTCTGAAGGGTTTATTTCAGAATAAAAACAAGAATCGCAAAATGGTGCTGAGAGACACAAAGATGACAGGATCAAACACAGTGACAACCTATCTCACCTGGATTCGACAGGTTCGAGATGAACTGGCTGCAATCACAGAGACAATGGATGATTTAGAATTGGTGAGGACGACACTGAAAGGCTTCGCAAAGGAGTGGACATTGTTCATCAAAGGGATCGTGGCATGTGAGAAGCTCCCTGATTGGACAAGGTGTGGGATGACTTTCGTTTAGGAAGAACTTCGGGATGAAGAACTGAATGGAGGTTGGCACAAGAATGATGATGAGAACCTTGCTCTTGCCAACCAGACAAAGAAGGGTAAGTTCAAGAAGACTGCCAATGGAGATTCTACCTCGCAAGACGGCAAGAAGAAAGACATGAGCAAAGCCAAGTGCTTTGCATGTCACAAGTTTGGGCATTATGCAAGTTAATGTCCGCACAAGAAGAAGGGTGGAAACGAGACGCAACCAAAGGTAGTTGCGTCGACAAAGGCTCAAGTGGATGAGTTTGCCAAGAAGTTTGAGAATGAATTCTTACTTGTTTCCCATCTTTCCTCAGGCACCATATCAGTTGGTGTATGTCTACTAGATAGCGGAGCCACATGTCATATGACAAGAGCACGAGAGTTGTACGAGAGCTTCACAAAGTCAGACTCAGATATGTATGTGGAACTTGGTGTGCACATCAAGCATGTAGTATAGGGATCTGGGATAGTGCCATTCCAAAAGGAGTCAGGCGGCGTGTTGAGAGTGATGAATGTGCTATGGTTGTCAGTTGTCAGAACTCAGGAGGAGTGTGCTCTCAGTGTCAGTGATTGAGAAGAAGGGCTTTGACATACTATTCCACGATGGACAGGTGTTGATCAAGCCCAGAGGATCTAGCTCAGACACAGCACCTGCTCTCGAATTTAGAGAGAGCAACTTGTATAGGCTAAAGGGACAGCCTATGCGAGCAACGAAAAACAACGGAGTGGCAGAGATCAAGGAGCAGGTAGCTCCGAAGATTGAGCACCTCAGAGGGAGTCAACCTTCAAGTTCGAGTGGAAAGGAACAGCCTTCCAAGTCTATTAAGGAGGAGTCAAGGTACAAGATGACCATGCAGGATGCTCAAGAGCAGGAGGCTATTAGGAGCATGTTCAAAGGCAGCAAGTCTTCGAAGAAGGGTCCAAACGAGATGGTAGGGATAGATTTTTGTTCAAAGGGAACAACCAATCAGGTGGATTGGAGAGCAGCCATGGTAGCAGATTTGGTAGCGAAGACAGGCCCACCTTCGGGTGGTAGAAGTACCATCCTTGCTAAAAGGAAGTGTTGATGTATTTAGCACCAGACAGGTACTTCCATATTGGCTTGGTGTCTAGCATGTAGAAGTCGTCACTAATACCTCTCAGAACTTAGGAGTTTCACTTTATAAGTTAATTATTAAAGTGAATGACCTTTTAGAATTAATGTGAGTTTAATTAAGTTAAATGCCTAGGTTTTTGGCATTAGTAACTTAAGTGAGTTAATTAAATCCTAGCCATTAGATCTAAAGTGAAGGTGAGATCTAATCTTAGCCTTTGATCACTTTGGAGATGATCTAGGATTTTGGATTTAGGGTTAACTCAACATTATAAAAGGCAACCTAAGTGAGAGGATGAAACACACAGATTGAGTGAGTGATATCTCATTGATTGAGTGAGAAGGGCATTTCATCCAAGTTTGAGTGGGCAGGGTTCAAGGAAAGGAGCAAAGGGGCGGCAAGGGAGATAGCAGCCAGGTAGGCTATGTTATTTGTTGTTTTGTATGATTCCTCGGGTGGGCCATTATCCCAAGACGAGAGCCAAAGATTTTATTTAATAAAATCAACTCAGAACTCGTTTTCCCTTCGGGGTTTTTCTAGGGGTAATTTACCCAGAAATCTCGTGTGCAATGTGTTTGGTTTCAAGTTTTTATGCTTCCACTACAATGTTTCATTAAAAACTCAGTTGTGTTGTTATTCAATAAATTAAAAGTAATTTGTTTGGAATTAACTGTCGGGTGTTGGGTTCAGAAATCAACACAAGGCATCAAACATTTCCTTTGCCATCTTCTTCTCAAATATATGAGGGATCAAATGATCCTTTATGTTATCCATGATCATTCGCTTGGCCTTCACTTCCTTCTTCTTGTGAGCTACCAACTGTTGCAGATTTGTAGGTGAAGGCACAACATCCTTGACAATATCCCAGAGATCTCTCTTCTAATAAGAGTGTAACCCTCACCTTCCCATGACAGGAAATTTGAGGCACCATCTAGTCTATCCTCGAATCTAAGGCTAGTTGAAGCCATCTTTGCGATCTAATGCACAAATACAAGATCTGAAAATTAGTCCTTAAAGGAAATATTGAAACCCTCTAACTACTGGTCCTTCTTTCTAGCAATTGATTTACCACTTAAATCTATGAGAATCTCAATTAGAGTAATAGCTCTAATACCATGTAAATTTTCCAGCCTAGATGATTGTTGTCCTAATGTTCTCTTATTAACTCAAAACAGGTTTATTTAATAGCTGAAAATTAATTTTCTAAACATTACATCAATCACACAATAGCTAAAAAAAAATGAATAGTGAAAGAATAAAACACATACACAAGGATTTCTCCTTCGAATCAACTTTTCATTCCTTTGATCAAAGCTTACAAGGTGACCTCTGCAACCTGCTTAAAACCAGCAACTGTACGGTCACTAAATCACCTATATCTGAGGTTGTACAACCTGTGCATGTGAAAAGGGCAACTACAACATTGGTACAACCCGTATGGCCTGCTAATCCCTTTAGCATATCTGCTTCTCTTCTTTTTGATGCACTCTTCCTTCCTTCACCCCCTTTTCTCTCTTCTCATGTGTGTGAGATATCTCCTATCTTGTCCAATTTAATCTTTGAAAGAGATAACTATTCTCCTCAATCCTAACTACCACCTATCTCAATCATGAGATGTATGGCTAAGATTAAATCCTAATCTAAATCACTAATGTTCTAGAACTTCTAGAACAGTTAATTTAGATTCCTAAGACTAGTTGACTTCAAAAAATTAAACTTTCACTTTTTTCTAAATGAAATTACAAAATGGAATTAGTGATCACCTTTCCAATATGGTCACCAAATAAATGTCTTGAATCACTTCCTGCACATTCACACCAAACTTGTGCAAGAAGTTCCTGCTCAAGCTACATTTCTCAACAGAGAGGGCCTGATTCAAAGGCTTTGGACCGATTAAAGAATATGGCTTTCGAAGGTAAAGTTTAAAGCTCGAAAAGAAGATAAAACTAAACAAAATAAAANAAAAAAAATGAATAGTGAAAGAATAAAACACATACACAAGGATTTCTCCTTCGAATCAACTTTTCATTCCTTTGATCAAAGCTTACAAGGTGACCTCTGCAACCTGCTTAAAACCAGCAACTGTACGGTCACTAAATCACCTATATCTGAGGTTGTACAACCTGTGCATGTGAAAAGGGCAACTACAACATTGGTACAACCCGTATGGCCTGCTAATCCCTTTAGCATATCTGCTTCTCTTCTTTTTGATGCACTCTTCCTTCCTTCACCCCCTTTTCTCTCTTCTCATGTGTGTGAGATATCTCCTATCTTGTCCAATTTAATCTTTGAAAGAGATAACTATTCTCCTCAATCCTAACTACCACCTATCTCAATCATGAGATGTATGGCTAAGATTAAATCCTAATCTAAATCACTAATGTTCTAGAACTTCTAGAACAGTTAATTTAGATTCCTAAGACTAGTTGACTTCAAAAAATTAAACTTTCACTTTTTTCTAAATGAAATTACAAAATGGAATTAGTGATCACCTTTCCAATATGGTCACCAAATAAATGTCTTGAATCACTTCCTGCACATTCACACCAAACTTGTGCAAGAAGTTCCTGCTCAAGCTACATTTCTCAACAGAGAGGGCCTGATTCAAAGGCTTTGGACCGATTAAAGAATATGGCTTTCGAAGGTAAAGTTTAAAGCTCGAAAAGAAGATAAAACTAAACAAAATAAAACATCGAACAAAATAAAAAAACTCATCCAATTTGAACCATGACGAGAGGGTTTGATTTGGATATCAGAGTTGATCTGGAAATCGGGGTAGATATCCAAATAAAGAAAAGGCTTGGTACAAGAAGGTAAAGAGAGAGCCCGATTTGGAAAATCGAAGAAAGGAAATTCAAGGATAAAAGACTTGTGATTCAACAAGGAAGAACCATTCGAATGAAGAAAAGAGGGGGCCCGGTATTGAAGTCAGGCATGACTTTGAAATCGGGCAAAGATAACACAAACAAAATAGAAAGGGGGGCTCGATTTCAAAATCGGGCCTGACCTGGGAATCAAAGGGGAGAAGTTAGAATAAGAAAGATAAAGAAGAAAAGAAAAATGAAAGAGTACGAACAAAAGAAACTTCAATCAAAAGAAAAAGACATCGAACTAAAGACAAAAGAAAAAGATGAGGAAAGAGCACCGATTTGGGAAATCGTAGCAAAATTTGAAAAGTAAGCCAATTCAATAAAAATGGAAAGAAACTAGGCTGCAAGGTAATGAGGAGATAAGATCAATATAAATCCAAAAAAAGAAAGAAAATGAAAAGGGGGTCCCCAGGTTTTGCTCAAGCTTAGGGGAGTTGTTGAGAGCACAACAGGTGGATATAGGTAGGCAGAGGGATGAAGCTCTCTGGCGAAACATTCAAAACTGCCTGGAGTACCTAGTGGACATCGTAGCAAAGAACAAGGGCCTGGTTTTTGTGGAAGAAAAGTTGCCCTCGGGCCCTGTAAAGAAGAAACACCCTCGAGCCTCCATTGTTTAGATTTATGCAGCATCTCTGTCCAGGTAGTGTCATTTCTATTATGCTTTCTGCGTATGGCTGTAATTTCCCAATGGGGTGTCAGTTTAATATTGTGGCCTTTTATTTATATATCCAGTTTTCGGTCTGAGGCTATCTGGTTCCGGTCAGAAGGGCATTTTTATTTAGAAAGCGTTGATTTTGGACTATCCGTATGGAATGTAAAGTTTAGTGGTGTACTCCATATCTCTGTTATGGGAGCTATATAAAAATAAAAATACTTTTCTTTACCAAACATCAAGAAGTAATCCCAGCATTAAATGCACCAAATAATACACAGACAGAAAATCCTTTTTTTCATTAAGAAGTTTCTCATTCTAAGGCCATTTCCCATATTTTTCTTTACCAAAAATCCATATTTTTCTTTACCAAAAATCAAAGAAGTAATCCCAGCATTAAATGCACCAAATAATACACAGACAGAAAACCCTTTTTTTAATTATGAAGTTTCTCATTCTAAGGCCATTTCCCCAGATATCCCTGGATACCTTTTACTTCGAAACCCTAAACATAGTCTTGTAAAACTCAAAACAATCATCATTTTTTCAGAAAAAATTAATCGTTTATCCTCGAGAACCACAAAATTGAAACCTTTTTTAGCCCTGAAAATCCTAAGGCTGAAAAAAGCAACAAATAAAATAATTGATTAAAACCCACGAACCTCTAGAGCGTGCTTGTATCTACGATACTTTCGTAGCTCCTTAACAATACGCTGCAATTCCGATTTCTTGACTCCCCTGCCCTCGTTGATCCACTGTTGAAGCACTGTAAACACACTGAGATTGGGGTCTCCCAGCTCAGATATCCTCTTGTATAAATTGTCCCCCACCAGCGAAAACATAGATACCCCACCGCCTACAGAACTCTCCGACGAAACTGCTCTGCATACCGCTGTTCTACGAACCCTCCGGTCTTCCCTCAGTCTAATTCTACCGGGAAATTCCTTATTTGAGCACGTTGCCTGCGAATGAAGTTCTCGAAAACCGGCATCTCTCTGGTATTCGGGGAATAATTGCCGAGTGAAACTGCAACTGTTTTTGTCGGGCAATGCGCTGCTACAAAAATGTTTAGGCCTACAAAACACATAGACGAGTGTAAAATTTTTAGCTCTTATTGAGAAATGGGGAAGAATGTACCGCGTATTTGGCAGCATTTTACCAGTTGGAAGGAATGGACGGCACAAGGGACTTCATGGCTGAAGAGCTTATGAAAGCTTCCAACCCATCAACACTGTCACGGTGATTAAATTGATATGACAATACTACATTCTCCTTTCAATCCAATCTTCCCTGGTTTCCAGCATAAGCAGACTACTTAGTAATATTGAACCAAATCCCTCGTCCTCGCTACAATTAAACCCCAATCCCACAGACAAAATGTTGATTGATTACCCAAAAAAAAAAAATGTCACTCGGAGTACTCCATGGTGTCTTTTACACCTGCTTTCCTAAAATCCAATTAATATAAATCAGATAACCCTCTTCATATAAATCAGATATCCCTATTATCTGATCTTTTCGCTTGAAATTGCTGTTTCAGCATAAATCCAGATTTATCCCTATTTTGTCAATTCGAGATTGCCTAAACATCTATTTTTTCATTTTCTTGTATATATGTAATTAAGATTAAAGGTTATTCTATTAGAGATAGCCCTAATGATAACCATTAGGGAGAATGGCTAGTATATAAAATAATAATTTTATATATGGAATTAAGATTAAATATTAATAGAAAACAAATGATTTTATTGGAAATAGTTGCAATGATAATAATGGCTTTCTTATGTACATTGTTTAGGTTGGAATTATCTTTTTTTGCTTTTCATTAAGATTTAAAATTGTTTTTAATTAGTTAAGAGTTGGTGTGCGTCTTCCTTGTATGCAAGAAAACAAGTTAACAACCCAAGACCCAAAGGCATCTAGTAAGAATGAACATCTGCCATTTCTTTAAATAATGAGACACATTTGTGAATAGTTCTCGCTATTGATTGAGAACTAAATCAAAATAGATTTTGTCACGTTAAATATAAAATAAAATAAATCATTGATGTTCGTTATGGAGAGACATGTTCAAATTCCAAGTCTTCATTATGGAGAATCATGTTCAAAATCTAGAAATACAATGATAATGGAATTTATCATATTATAAAAGTTTTTTTGCAATGCCACTTAATATATAAATAAAAACGTACCAAAGTGAAAAATGAAATTATATCAAATAAAAATATACAAGAAATGAAAAATGAAATGTAAGATATGAATGCATTAGATATACAATAAAGAAAGTGCAAGAAGTGGAATATGAAATATAGTAAATTGTAACATACCTAACCCGCTATTTAACTTCTAAGAGATGGGGTATCAAAAATTTTGCTTCTTCTAACAACCTTACTATATTCACGGACTCGCGGGTGGCAGTCTTTCAAACTCATGGTCTATATTTGTACCTTTCACAAACCCACCACCAACACTTGGCTTCTTTTTCATTCGCAGATGCATGATTTTGTGCCTTCCCTTCATAAGTCTGTCTGAGAAGTCTCGACACTTAGCCATTTTTCCATCTACGCGGACTCGCGAACATACAATTATGTACCTCCC
Source organism: Picea sitchensis (assembly GCA_010110895.2). Lineage (NCBI taxonomy): Eukaryota > Viridiplantae > Streptophyta > Pinopsida > Pinales > Pinaceae > Picea > Picea sitchensis. The sequence goes on along the minus strand of SNQJ01S0016261.1, from coordinate 75,647 downwards.
CTTCATAAGTTCATCCAAGGAGTCTCACACTTAGCCATTTTTCCATCTTCGCGGACTCACGGACTCTCGAATGCATAATTCTTCCCTTCATAAGTCGAAAAAGTCTCAATACTTAGCCACTTTTCCATCTACGCAGACTCGCATACTTGTGAGCGTACAATTCGGTACCTCCTCTTCATAAGTTCGTCCAAAAGTCTCAACACATAGATTATTTTGCAATCGCGTCGGGTTCACAGGTTGGCGGACTCCTTCATCTCACCTTCCCTTCTTTGTGAACCCATCGTGCTCCTAAGTCCATTGTCTACATGTTACACACGTGGACCTACCCAACGTTGTCTCTCGGCTTGGACACATGGCACTCAAACCACGACACCCTTTGTTTTCCTATAGACCGTTACACCATGCCACATGGCACCGTAGCCACCCTCCACGTGGATTAATGTGACATACACATCATCACACGACCTTCCAGGTTAGGACAGTTGTTGATCCATATGGATGTCGATGGCCTCCCACCTATTCCAACTGGTTCATTTTGGCAGTTTTTTTCCTAGCTTTTGGGTTCGTGATTTGCGGGGCCATTTTGAGGCCCTAAACAACATTTTTAGGGCTCGCCACAGTCAGAAATGACCTTTGATGGATAACAACAAAATGTGTAGTCCTCAAATAGACCTTTCCAACAGGCTATCATGCGCCTAAAATAGAGATCGTATGCAAAAGGGACGACCTCGGGAAGTTGATGTACTAACTTACCCAAACGGGGCCACATGACTTTTGGCGCTTCATCTCCTAGGGTTAGGGTTTTAGATGTCTAGGGTTTTT
>SNQJ01S0016261.1:42983-56872 GCA_010110895.2 Picea sitchensis | reverse complement strand
TGCAAAGGCTTGTGATCAGTGTGGATGAATGTCTCCTTTCCCAAAATGTAATGTTTCCATTGACGACAAGCTTGTACAATGGAATACATTTCCTTGTCATAGGTGGGGTATTTCTGGACAATATCTGAGAGTGTCTCACTATGGTATGCCACCGGATGACCATGTTGAGTGAGAACTACGCTTACATCATAATCAGATGCATCAGTCTCAATATCGAATGATTGTTGCAGATCGAGCAAGGAGAGTACTGGAGCTGAGCACAAGCGATGTTTCAGATCATCGAATGCTCATTGTTGTTCCTTCCCCCACATGAACTTTTCCCTGCCACCACCCTTGGTCACCTAGCTCAGGGCCCATGCAATATGGGAGAATCCCAAGACAAACCCTCGATAGAAGTTGGCTAGTTCCAAGAAGCTATGAAGCTCGATTAGTGTGGTCGGGGCTGTCCAGTCACAAATGAATTGGATCTTAGCTGGATCAACATGTACCCCATGCTCATAAAAAATGTAGCCCAAGTATTGGACCTTGTTCATGCCAAAAAAACATTTTTTCAAGTTGGCATATAGCTTGTGCTGCCGTAGAGTGCTCAAAACCTGCTAAATATGTCGCACGTGCTCCTCTCAAGTTCTGCTGAAGATGAGGATGTCATCCAAATATAACACCACAAAAGAGTTGGTGAAGGGTCTCAATACATCATCCATTAACCTCATGAAAGTGGTTGGTGCTTTTCTTAATCCAAAGGGCATGACCATCCATTCAAAGAGACATTCTTTGTATTTGAAGGTTGTCTTCCATACATCAATTGTTCGATGGGAACCTGGTGGTAGCCAAACTTTAGGTCAATCTCGCTGAAGAACTTTTCCCCCTTGAGTTGGTCAAGAAGGTCATCAATCTTGGGAATTGGGTACCGGTTCTTAACTGTGATTTTGTTTAAGGCTCTGTAATCAATGCAGAGTTTCCAAGTCTCATCCTTCTTTTGCACCAGTATAATCAGGCTTCCACAAGCAGAGGAGCTAGGTCTGATGTGCCCCTTTTGAAGAAGCTCTTGGATCTGACGTTTGATTTCGTCATTTTCCATCAGCGAACGAAAAAATACTGGTCCATTAGGTAGAGGTGCACTGGGGGTCAGATCAATTGAATGCTTGACTTGGTAGTGCGTCGATACACCGGTGGGTGAGGAGAAGATGTCTCTGTACGCTTCCATGATCCCGTCCACTTGCTTCTACTGCAAAGAGATGCTATGTGTAGAGGCCACAGATGTGGCAACAACCTTCTTCTTATTGTGAGCATGGATCACAAAGAAGACGAACTTCCCGGTCTGTGAAATGACCTTACTGCATTGCTTAGCAGAGATTAAAGAAATAGCGGTAGGCGACGCTACCTCTGGTATCCTATACAATTGCCTACCCAAAGTAATAATAACACTATAGGGTATAGACTCATACACATCATGACGCTTCAACAAATATGGTTGTCCTAAAAGAACATCACAAACTTTAAGGGTAGAAATATCACACAATAGCTCATCTTTGAAAGACTTGATGTCGTAGGACATACGACACTGTTGGCTGACATGAAGATATCTTCCTTGGGGAAGCTAGCCGATGGTGTAGGGATGCAAGTGTGGTGTCGTCGACAGGTCCAGCTGATTGACGACCTCTGTTGATATCATGTTCTTCTAATTGCTATCGACAATGAAATGAAGCGGAGGCCCCTCTACCCACATCTATGAGTGAAAGAGGCATTCCCCTTCCTCTGGTTCTTCTGGTTCACTTGGTTGGACTTTGGTGGTAGCGACAGTGGCATTGGGTTCAACATCGATGATCCGCTTTCCTCCTTCTGGATTTGATTCAGAATCATAATCGACCTCTAACCTGGAAGCCTTCAGCTCTACCACGAGTGACTGCTTGGAGCGACATTCTTCAGTGTTGTGCCAAGGGATTTTATGGTACTCACACCATTTTCCCATATCCTTCTTCATATTCTCATTGCCCTTCTTGTGTTGCGGCTTGGACTGGTTGTTTTGAGAGTGGCCATATCGGCTTGGTCCCTTGCTGTGTGAGTTGGGGCCGCCTTTGCCCTGCTTCGACTGTGGTGTTTGTAGATCCAAACTCTCACCTCTTTTGCTTAAATTTCTTCTCGATCTTGACAACGTATCTATAAGCCGTGTCCAATGAGGCGATGTCCAGAAACTCCATTTCTGTTTGAATGTATCTATGCAAACATCCACGGTATTTGAGCACCAGATGTCGCTCAGAGTCTTTGATACTCAATTTGGTGCGTAGGGTATGGAAAATATTGCTGAAATCTGGTACTGCTTGGTCCCTTTCTTGACGCAGGGTGGTCCATCTGGTGTACTGGTCCTCGTAGCTTCCAACATGGCAATACTGTTCTTTAATGGCGTCCCGAAAGGAAACCATGTAGGGGAAACCTCAAATATTGCAGATTCCTCTATGACCCTTTGCTCAGAGTAAGTATCCCACCAGTCCTTAACATGGGGGATGACCTTAAAGAGTGCAAAAGTAATATTTTCCCTATCAGAAAAATTGTGGACCGAAAAATACCCTTCGAGCAGATTCAACCATTTATCTACAACATCCGCATCTATCAGTCCTTCAAATAGTGGAATATCAAAATTTACCTGTACCTTAAAGGGGGTTGCATGGACGCTTGATGAAGATGCTTCTCCTGTGGGCAGGTGTCGAAGGATCTGCACAAAGTTGCCTATCATTTCGTTTATTTGTTGCGCAAGGGCTTCCTCGAGCAACATTTTAATAGGATCTCCTACTCCATCATCTTTCTTTTCGTCCCCCATGGGTTGTTGTCGGGCTTGGCACAACCGATATTGCAACGACTCGATTGGTTCGAGTCCCAATTTCTTGTACCCAGATCTTGTCGGGGACATGCACGAAGAAAAATAAATGAAGAGCAGACCACTCTGATACCACTGATCCAGATTTAGGAGCATAACGAACTTGCTCGAATGGTGGTAGCTATTTTCGAGAAGAGATGTGGCTACTACGCGCATCTGTTTGAGAAAAATGATTACAATGAGGCTCTAGAGGCCTTTTTGATATTATTCATGAATGCCAAAACCCTAGACATCAAAAAACCTAACCCTAAGAGGTGAAATGCCAAAATTCATGTGGACCCCTATGGGTAAGTTGGTACCTCAACTTCCCGGGGTCGTAACTTTTGCATACGACCTTCGTTTTAGGCACGTGATAGTCTGTTGGAAAGGTCTTTTAGAGACCTACACATTACACTATTAAACTTTGACTCCATCTACAGTTTGACTGTGACGAGCCAAAAAAACACTGTTTAGGGCTCCAAAATAATCCTAGAAGTACAACAAGATGTGCTGATATGAAAACATACAAAATAAGCCAGTTGGATTAAGTTTGAGGCCATCAGTATCCACTTGGAAGATGTGTAGGGCTTCAAACAACCCCAGAAGTGTAGAGCTCACACTTACAAAGAAGTACAGAAGAACTTTTAATGTTTGAAAATAATTGATATTCAAAATTTAAGCCTAGAGAGTTAGCTCAATTGGTCTAGAGTCACCACAAGTGAGCTAATCATGTTTATTGGGACTTAATTAGAAATTAATATTCAAAATTTATATAATTATGTTGAATTTAGTTTCATCTACATTTTTGAAAGTGATTAGGTGATAAAAGTTTAAGTAGTTAAAGACAAAGTACTTAAAAATAATGAAGTCACTTTAACATTTGTAAAATCCAAAGTACTTAAAAATAATGAACTTAGGTATATTTATGTTTAATTTTGTCTTCAAAGGGTGAGAAATTGTTGGATATGCATATTTGAGTAGCTAAGTTTGTATAATGTGAGTGAGAAATTGTTAGATATGCATATTTGAGTGGCTAAGTATCTAAGTGACCTGGATTTTTCAACAGACTCAATCCATTTATACATTCAGAAATATAATTCAAACTGATTTCATATTGACAAAGAATCTGTACACTCTGTATAATTTGATCCAGATTTATATCACCAAATTTCAACCAAAAAAACAGTTTATCAACCTAGCCCAATGAAACGTTGCGTCTATATGTATATAAAAGATTACTATCAAATTGATTGTGTAATTGCTCATATTCATGACATGAGAGAAAAAACAATGGATGATAATATTCCAGAAGAGTTTGTTGATTCTATTTTGAATGAATTTGCTTACGACCCAATTCGGCTGCCCATAACGGAAGACCCTGCTCAGATTCTTTACAACCGCAGGACACTCGAGAGGATTTGGGACACCAAGCACGACGCCCTTAACCCCTATACCCGCCAGCCCTTCGACATTCACAATGCAATCCCTCAGACCGAGCTGAGGCAACAGATGCGCCAATACATGGTCGAAAACAACACAGACTGCCTTGAGCTCATTTCAGCGGATTACACTCAACCGTTGAGCTCAACAGACATGAAAAATCTGTTGAGTGAATTGGTTATAGCTGGTGAGAATTGCTGGCTCGAGAGTAAGAACTGGAGAAGTAAGGAATCAAAGGCCAGTTGGAAGGTTCTGTGGCAAAAATTGAATCTGCTCCGTCTTTATTGCCAATACACTGCAGAAAACAGAGAGACGTTTTTGTCAGTCGAGGGATATGAATACTTGTTGAATGTAATAAATGGCAGGTTATACTCGTTATGCTACCAGTACCCTTCTGAAGATACCACGGAGGCGTGCAAAGAATTGGCCAAGATCGTAGATGTCGTAGGTTTGAAAGACGGGGATTTGCAGGTGGCCCCTGAAGAAAATGTAATATCATTTCTAGAGATTCTGCATGACCTTTTAAAGTGCCCGCTCTTGAAAATCCAGACAATTGTTTTAAGAATTTTGCGTCGAATGTACGAGGACTGCTTCGATTGTATGAAGAATTTTCCGTTGACGTTCTCTTATGTTAGCTTTAACGCTGCTCTCTCTGTGTTAGATCATGGCCGCAACTCCAACGATATAACGAATGAAGACCTCTACAATGGAAGCGCTGTTCTGAAATTTGGCTGGGCCACACAGATCGGTTGTGGGGAGAAATTTTACGTTGATGCTCCGGTTAATGTAGTAATTATTTGCATTTCCCGTTTCCAAGACCTGCACGCAGCTGCCACTCATCGTGCTCAGTCTCAGTCTAGGTCTAGGTCTAGCTTCATCATTAGTGGCCAGGATGATCATGATGATGAAGAGGAGGAAAATAATATTCATCTGATAAGTAGGGCACTTGAGCAAGGTCTCTTCTTAATTGATGGCATGGTGAGGCCTGATGAAGAAAACAGAGGTTGTGTTCACTCTGTCTGTAGAGAGAGGTTGAAACACAGGGTGCAGGCCTTGGATGTAGTGAAGGAGATTGTGACAATGGTGGAACTTGTCCTTGCAGGGGCCAAATTCTTCCAGTCGTCACACTTGAGATTAGGTTTAAATATTACAGTATTTCTTTGTGAGGAAGACAAAATTAGTGTGATCACTGGACGAAATGTTGTGAAAGTGTTTGAAGATTTTCTTGGTAGTCATTTTGTGGATGAATACGATACACAGGTTAAGCTGCTCCTTCAAGACATTGTGCGCAATGCTTCATAGAGTGGGCTTGCGCATTAGAACATCTCTGCTTTTTCTTGGATTATAAAGGATTGAAGTTTGAAGCATTCCAGACCCTTCTTTAATTATAATTCCATTGATTCTTATACAAATGGCCCATGACTCAACACGAAAAACAGGTTATATATATATAAAGGTAATGAAAGTTTATAATTAACATTTTAAAAGGTAAAAAGCATGCACATATGATAAAAGGTAATGAAAGTTTATAATGTAATAAAAATTGTAAATTTTTTGGTTGATAAATTCTTATAAAATTACAGTGTAATATGTGTAATATAATGTTAATAAAAAAAAGAAAATAAATATTTAAAAAATAATATAAATAATATTTAAATAATAATAATAATTTATTTTTAAGGTTATGGTTAAGTCACATTAAATTGGTGTATGAGACTTCCTTGTTCCTTTTCCTATTTGACTGATAAAATTTATGGTAAAATCTATGGAGGTATACATAAGTGTGAAAAATCTTGACAACTAATTACAGAACAGAGTTTGACCTCCAAGTATTAGTAAGTCAAACTGGCTGAAAGTAAGTGTGTCTCACTAGAAAATCAATTCGATTATCAATTCTATTAGTTTTCTATTCCAAACCAAATTTGGCTCGTGGGTACTCACTAACTCAGCCGAGTTTTATAACAAGGCATGCACGTCAATTAATATCCTTATGTTTGAAGAGAAAATCAAATTATACTTGCTTCTTACTACTCAAAAAGCAGTTGATGCAGCAATAGTAAAATATTAGTCTAAATGTGAAGAGAAAATCAAATTATACTTGCTTCTTACCACTCAAAAAGCAGTTGATGCAGCAATACTAAGATATTAGTCTAAATGTGGTTAATGGACTTTATATTTTTGCAACCACGTATATATGCAAAACCATGGGATGTGGGATGTTACTATAGCCACCCATATAAGGCTTGAACCAAATTAATTCCACAGACCTTGGATTAACAAGCCTACACAGTACAGACTAAGATCCCGAGACATCCTGAGCTTTCCAAAACCCGCGATTGTGACATACTGTAATGATATTGTAATGTTTGCTTGTAAAAATGTTTGCCTTGAGCATGATAGAGACACTGGTTGGTTATAGTGCTTAGATCCACAATTATTTACCTTACATCTTAATGTCATTACTTCATATTATAATTTCAATTTATAATTTACAACAGAGGAAAAAGGGATTATAGGATGTTATAGTGCTCAGATCCAATATTATAGGATGTTTCTTTCTAATTGATGGATGAAATTATTCAAGGGGGGAATCTTTCAATGCACCCACCCATTGGAAAGCAGCAAGAAAGGAGCCATCCGATCAGCTCTAAACCATCCCACACTTTCATAGGAATTGTGCTACAATAAACATTCTTTTGTGCTCTCTGTTTATGTGAGGGATTTTTGGAAATGCATGCTTTCCATTGAATTTATGCTCATTCTTTTCACCTTTGTCTGACCCCTTTGTTTACTTTCACTCACAAGCATATTTTTTTTTATACAAAAATCACATATTTCTATGTTTCTATCGCAATTCAATAAAATATTTCTCAATATTGAAATTAACTAAATCATTTCAACCATAAAATATTACATAAGCTATATTTAATCCAAAAATTACAAACAACCATTTCCTCTTATACCATCAAGGTGCATCTTAAAATCCCAACTAAATGCAAATTATAAAAAAGGCCAAACTAGAATTAAAATGCAACACATCATACAAATGTACAATTGACTTTGCACTATTAAGAATCATTCATGATCAAAGAACTTGGCTAACCATCAATTTCATGGCATGACATGCAAAAATTATACTTTCTTATCAATAGAATTATAAAAGAGCTATATGCGATGGTACAACATAGGTACTAAGCTTATAGTACATGCATGTAAATATCAAAATTATGGTACAACATAGGTACTAAGCTTATAGTACATGCATTTAAATATCAAAATTAAGGTCATGTAAATATCAAAATTAAGGTTAAAAAATCTTATAACGTGAGTAACTTAAACATCCCAGCTTCCTAATCTAAGGAAAAAACTGTCTTTGGTAAAGACAAGGTTAATGGTGTGATGTAACCCACTGATTTTTCTGACTATTTGCATCTTAACATATTTAAATTAAGGACAATAGTTTGCAAGCATGTATAAAATAAAATAATCTTATTAATGTCCAATAAATGACACTAGTGAAGCATATGATACATACAGTTGAACAAGCAGACTATACATAATAAAATAGACAAGAACTACTTCTATTCCTTTCCACATAATATGAAGACAAGGCTCACTTTGAGTAACTTAAACATCCCAACGTCCCAACTGAAGGCAAAAACTGTCTTTGGTAAAGACAAGGTTAATGGTGTGATGTAACCCAATCAGTTTCTTGACTATTTTCATCTTAACATATTTAAATTAAGGATAGTAGTCTGCAAGCATGCATAAAATAAGATAATTTTATTAATGTCCAACAAATGACACTAGTGAAGCATATGATACTCTGCCCTTCTTAAATGAACACTACACAAAATTAAATGCACACTACACACACACACACAAAGAACATACAGTTGAACAAGCATACTATACATAATAAAATAGACAAGAACTACGTCAGTTCCTTTCCACATAATATGAAGACAAGGCTCACTTTGGGAAAGGAACGAAACAAACATATGATGGTTTTATGATAAAACCTATCATAACAAGTTCCCAAGGCAGAGAATGTTCATTAACAAAGAGAACCAAAGAAATATGAAAAATGAATATACTTTGGTACACTATATAACAGTTAATAGTTATGTGCAATTTACTGCAAAAGTAGTATGCATAACCACAAGTCTAAGATAATATGTTTCTACAATTTAGAAACAATAGTTCATAATAGTCGGGAAAAATATGTCCTAGAGATTCATTGTCAACCGTACTAACTAAACAACAAACTATCTTTGATCAAGACAATCATCACTCTAATATACGAAAATTGCAGAACTAACTGTAAGGAAAAAAAATCAAATACCCTGAAAAATTATCCTAATTAGTTTCAAACAAAACATTGAAACTGTTGTCAACACCCACAATAAAACTCACTGGGCTTTCATGCCCATTGGTTGAGATTGGGCCTCAGCCTGTTACTGCCGGTTTTGTTGGTAATTCAAAGGCCTTCTGAATAACATAATGTGTAGCTCAGGGCGATGAATGGCATAGTGAACCCATCCATGATATTGCTAAACTCCAATGGCTCACCATTCGTTCCAAACCAAAAAGAATATCAATTTGGAAAAAAAGTCAAAATTTATGTTAAAACATAGACACATTGCATTAAAAATAACAATTGAGAACAAAAATGTGTTGCTTACCTCATTGAGAAGTTTGTTCTTGGGAAGTAATTTGGTAGTTTCAGGAGGGAGAACCACATGCCTGAAGAAAACACATAATGCCCAATCATCAGAATAACCAAAGTAGCCCATTTTAGTGAAATAAAACCCTAATTACAAATATTCAACTCACCACCTATCCAGCCAACAACCAAGCATATCCACAACTCAAAGATAAAACTATATACATGCCATCATACATCATGTTATTTTGAAAAATCATACCTTTAAAAAACATTGATACAGAGTTTTATGAATGTATTCCGCCTCTATAATTGCAATTTATAGGAGGTTCTTCTTACCAATGAAGACATTAGGTACTGTTGACTGTCCGGTTAGTCCTTGCAGTGCATTTTGTACATGCCTCTTTGTGTGCATTTTGTACATGCCTCTCTGTAGCACCTGAAAGCAAGCAAGTGATATTCATGATAACAATGATAAGAAACCTTTATGACTTCTTTCACCAAAATATATAGGTCATTTACAATTGAAAAATAATTAAAGTTATTTAACTAGCCGCTTCTTAGAGAACACAAACATTCATCAATAACGAGACAAGAAACCAAACACATTGACACAATACCTCAAAAAATACATAATAAAGAGCTTAAGGTCATTCATAACTTCATTGAATGAAAGAACATAGGATATATAGTGGACATAAAGGGGAAAACACAACAGAAGCAACCTCATCAATTCATAGGCCACTTGTCATATTCACTAGATAATCAGTTCTCATCCGACACATCTAGGTTGAATTGTTACTAAAATGCCAGATAGAATCGGTGAATTGTTTTTTTAACAAAAAGTTAATAATTTATTAAAAGATGGGCCACTTGTCATATTCATGACTGCATGGATAGCGCATGGAGAAACACGACGACTCTGTTTACTGAAAAATTCCTCAAACACAAAAGGACAACCTACAAAACTTTACCATGACTACTATTCAGAACCATGAAAATGCTCGAAGAAGCTCAAGTATATTAACTTGGATATTGAGGCGCTGGGGAGGTATTCATGTGGTGAGATAGTGGAGAGGTACTCAATCGGTGAGGAGGTATCCAGGTAGAAGGTGCAGGTGTGTCAGAGCTTCAATTGTTGTTACTAGTGCGTGCATACATATTGTACAAGGTAGTGGAGAAGTGATAGCCATGTATGAAATCTGCATCGAACGAGGATGAGGAGAATGGAACCTTGTGTTAGGGATTGCATTTGGCTTGTGTTTCATTATAGTACACATCTCATGAATAAGTCGCAAGTGCTCAAATAAACTTAGTCTAGCACAACCATTAAAATGGCCCTTCAGTAGGCAATGGTTGCTTTTCCTTCCTCTTCACCATACTTATTACAACACGGTTCTTTAGTCCCTAGAAGTTGTAGCAGCTATAAATCCCTTTGTGTTGGGTTTTTCTCATTCCCCAAATCCTCAACCATCAACCGCGAAAACAAAAACCATGGTCACATGAAGCCCAAGAAATTCAATGGGTCTGTGGAATTGATGTTCAGTAAAAAAGTGTGGGCTCAAACAAACACAATACTAAACGTACAAAAATATTCCATAATCTCTGCAAAACAGGTAGAATAGAAGAAGCTCTCAAACATTTTGAATACATAGTTTCCAAAGGGAAGATTCCTAATGCGGTCTCCTGCACAAACCTCATTGATGGTCACTGCAAAGAAGGTAAGATGGAAAAAGCCAGTTGGGTTCTTGAAAAAATGATTTTGTTAGGCTATAATCCAGATGTTATAACATATAATGTATTAATTGATGGGCATTGTAAGAAGGGTGAACAATTTCAATATTCATTATGGCATCACTGTGGAATCAAGGCAAATAATCACAGTTGTTGCAACTTCTTTGTCAATCGACACTACTAGGTGAGAGCATTTAAGTTTCTTTTAATTGAAACTCCTATCATTTAATATGATTTTATGCCAGCAATTAAGTCCCACAATTCTTTTCTAGCCACATTTAAGAAGTAAATTTGATATGAATTTATAGTCGAGAGATTTGAGATTTATATTCGAACACTAAACAAAGTAGTGAGACTTTGTTGGATGTTGGTATATTATTGCATATTATGAGTAACCTTTACAGGGATTTTACTGCTCTGAACGGTACAAAGTTTAGAGGCCATGGGGGAAATTATTGGGATGACGGGACATATTCAGGAATTAGACGAATTACCATAAAAGTTGAAGATAAGTGGTTAACTTCACTTCAACTATATTATTATGGTTGGAAGGAAATGGAAACTTGGAGGATAGATTATTTCCCAACCATCGACATGGAAGTGAAGTCGGTGATAAAATAGAGGTAAGTTACAGAATGCTCAATTAGATAAAGTTCTAAGTAAGATGTATTGTACATGTTAAACAAATCAATGCATTAAAAGATAGAAAATAAGTAATTGTCTTCATTTGGTGGTGTTGTTGACCTGTGCATGCATGCGACATACTTTAAACTACCCATAGGAGTTATAGCTCATACCTTCTTTGTTTATTGGTGATATACATAAATGGAGATTGAAGCCACTGCACAGGAGAATCCATGCCTGTAAGATGCACAAGATGACACAAATTCTCAGTTAAAGAATCACTCCGTCTATGCTTTCAACAACATTAAAATAATGAGAAGTTGAATTGCTCTGTCTATGATTTCAACAACATTAAAAGAATGAGAATCTGAGTGCTCGAATGGGAAGGAAGCCGAGGGCATGGTGACAACCATGGAAAATAAATTCCCTGCGTAGTTTCAAAATCTTAGTTAAGAGTAAGCCGTCTGGCATTTCAACAAAATTTTCCAGCAGAAGGCCACAATTCAACATTGCAGATCAAGGGTTTAGAATCTAAATCCTTCAGTACTTGAGCGTTTTAGGTTATGGATGGTTTGTTTGCTTTCTTGTTATGGTGGATTCATGCGATCCTTTGCAAGTAAACCCTCACCATGGAAAATAATTTCATGTAGTAGAGGGCGGGATGAGAAGCGATAAAAGCCATGTTAAAAGCCAGTGTCCTCGACTGCCAAATGCCAAAACCTTGGCGACGTGTATGTTTCAATTTTTTTAAAATTGTATATTTAAAAAATAATTTTTCACTCTGATAAATAGCGAAAAAAATCCATTCGTATGGTATTGACTTAACAAAATTTTTATTAATGAAAATAAAATAAAAAACAAAATATCATTTTAATTATTTAAATAAAAGAAAAATAAAAGAAATAACAAAATTCTTGTGAATTTATGTGCATGATATCATTGAGTGTCTCCCAAATGTACCAACTAATACTACATAACAAACTAATTAATAAGTGGTCAACCAACGTTGACCGCCAGTCGATTGCTATAGTCCTTCATCCGAGGCAAGGACTAATAAGAATGTTGAACTACTTTAAGAACATAGAATAAATGTACAATTTTATCAAATGTATAATGAGTATGACTATTTTATCTAACAAGTGAAATAAAATCTTGATTCTAAGTGTAAGATCATGGTTTCCATATAACAATACATTGTGAACAATTCAATTGAAGAAATGCATAACACAAGTGTGCTACATAGCCCTCTATCCCATAGTGTTTGAACTAATGCTTTGATACCATATGTAGAACCTCTATGTGGAATTAGTCACTCATTACAATACATATGTTGTAAGATCTTTGTTTTAACATAATCTTGTTGCTCTATAGCATACCCATAACTCTTTTTCATTTTCCCAATGATAAATATTTTGAATTTGAATTTAAATAACAAGATGAATTTAAATAATAGGAAGTTAAATTGAAGATTTACAAAAGTTCGAAATTGATCAATTATAATGTAGTCAAGTGAGTAGTAGGAAGATACTTCCAATAATATTTTTCCACTTGTTCAGAGTGGGAACTATCCTCTTAGCCAACTTCCTAGTTCCCCCTTGTGACTACGACTCCAAGAAAAATAATGTACACATGCTTTAAGAATAAATAACACTATAACTATATTGTTTCATGTCTCACAACTGGTTTCATGTTTTATGTTGCACCATACCTATTGATTAAATAACAATAAAGAATAAATAACACCATACCTTGAGAATGATAAAAAATGAATGAATAACAATGTCAATTCGAGGGGGCAACCTCCTTTACACCTTATGTTTACAATTAATTCCTGATGATCCCTCAAACTAAATCTTCTTAATATATATAACCCACCTATAATCAATAATCAAGATCATAATCATTAACAATAAAATATACAATAAATTTAGTTTAATTCTCACTTGCAATAATAAATAAAAGTTGATGTCAAGGATGAGATTGTTACGCTTAAGTCAAGCATGACAATGCATAAATTGACTCTTGTGATAATTTGGAATTCTTATTCTCCTTTCAAACGAGGTAATGTTCAAATAGTTTGAAAGGAATGTTCAAATGATCTAGTAATTGGAAACTTCCAACAATTATTTGAAATATTTCCTTCATTAACTCATTGTTATATATTACTTCGGGCTCTATTATCCTCGTGTTCTCTTTATTGCAATTAACAACAATGTTTTCAACCTCCTGGTCTCTATGCCTTCTTTGGATTTATTAATTCCCTCATTGATATACACAATACTTCTAACATTATCGCACAAGGAGATTGTTCCAATTTAGATAATAGTATCTGAATTACTTCAAAGCGTTTAATAATTCATTCTTGCATATAAGGAAAAAAAAAGGTTCTATCCCTAAATCAAAGAGCTTGTGTGCAAGTTCATTCTCACAAAAAAAAACCATTTGAATTTCTTCAATGTATCTTCCACTTCAATAAAGGATGTCTTTTCTTTTTCAATATCTTTAATATTCATGTTTACCTAAAATAAAATAATAGTATTTTGTTTTTATATTATATAATAAAAAATATTTATT
>SNQJ01S0016261.1:29935-42933 GCA_010110895.2 Picea sitchensis | reverse complement strand
TCACTCTGTCTGTAGAGAGAGGTTGAAACACAGGGTGCAGGCCTTGGATGTAGTGAAGGAGATTGTGACAATGGTGGAACTTGTCCTTGCAGGGGCCAAATTCTTCCAGTCGTCACACTTGAGATTAGGTTTAAATATTACAGCATTTCTTTGTGAGGAAGACAAAATTAGTGTGATGACTGGAAGAAATGTTGTGAAAGTGTTTGAAGATTTTCTTGGTAGTCGTTTTGTGGATGAATACGATACACAGGTTAAGCTGCTCCTTCAAGACATTGTGCGCAATGCTTCAAAGAGTGGGCTTGAGCATTAGAACATCTCTGCTTTTTCTTGGATTATAAAGGATTGAAGTTTGAAGCAATCCAAACCCTTCTTTAATTATAATTCCATTGATTCTTATACAAATAGCCCATGACTCAACACGAAAAACAGGTTATATATATAAAAAGGTAATGAAAGTTTATAATTAACCTTTTAAAAGGTAAAAGGTATGCACATATGATAAAAGGTAATGAAAGTTTATAATGTAATAAAAATTGTAAATTTTTTGTTGATAAATTCTTATAAAATTACACTGTAATATGTGTAATATAATATTAAAAAAAAAGAAAATGAATATTTAAAAAATAATATAAATAATATTTAAAAAAAAATAATAATAATAAAAGCCACACCAAATTAGTGTATGAAATTTTTTTGTTCCTTTTTCTAGCGATTTAACTAGTAAAATTTAAAGAAGTATACATAAGTGTGAAAAATCTTGGCAACTAATTACAAAACAGTTGAATAATCTTCCATGATCTAGGTTTGGACTTCTAAAATAGAAGAAATCCTAGAATCTCGCTGACTATAAAAGGAAATAAATGCTTGATAAACTTGCTTAGATCTAGGTTTGGAACAACAAACTTGCCTTGCTGGCCCTTATTCAAATTTACAGAAGTATACATAAGTGTGAAAAATCTTGGCAACTAATTACAAAACAGAGTCTGACCTCCAAGTACTGGTAAGTCAGACTCGCTGAGAGCAAGTGTGTCTCACTAGAGAATCAATTCGACTAGTTTTCTATTCCAACCCAAATTTGGCTAGTGAGTACTCACTAACTCAGCCCAGTTTTGTAACAAAGCATGCATATCAATTAATATCCTTATGTTTGAAGAGAAAATCAAATTATACTTGCTTCTTGCCACTCAAAAAGCAGTTGATGCAGCAAAACTCAAAAAGCAGTTCATGAAGCAATACTAAGATATTAGTCTAAATGTGGTTAATGGACTCTATATTTTTGCAACCACGTATATATGCAAAACCATGGGATGTTACTATAATCACCAATATAAGGTTTGAACCAAATTAATTCCACGGATCTTGGATTAACAAGCCTACACAGTACAAACTAAGATCCTGAGACATCCTGAACTTTCCAAAACCTGCAACTGTGACTTATTGTAATGTTTGCTTGTAAAAATGTTTGCCTTAAGCATGATAGAGACACCGGTTGGTTATAGTGCTTAGATCCATAATTATTTACCTTGCATCTTAATGTCATTACTTCATATTATAATTTCATTTTATAGTTTACAACAGAGGAAAAAAGAATTATAGGATGTTATAGTGCTCAGATCCAAAATTATAGGATGTTTCTTTTTAATTGATGGATGAAATTATTCAATGGGGGAAATCTTTCAATGCACCCACCCATTGGAAAGCAGCAAGAAAGGAGCCATCCTGATCAGCTCTAAACCATCCCACACTTTCATAGGAATTGTGCTACAATAAACATTCTTTTGTGCTCTCTATTTATGTGAGGGATTTTTGGAAATGCATGCTTTCCATTGAATTTATGCTCATTCTTTCACCTTTGTCTGGCGCCTCTGTTTACTTTCACTCACAAGCATATTTTTTTTTATACAAAAATCACATATTTCTATGTTTCTATCACAATCCAATAAAATATTTTTCAATATTGAAATTAACTAAGTCATTTCAACCATAAAATATTACATACGCTATATTTAATCCAAAAATTACAGCCAACCATTTCCTCTTATATTACATTACATACGCTATATTTAATCCAAAAATTACAGCCAACCATTTCCTCTTATACCATCAAGGTGCATCTTAAAATCCCAACTAACTGCAAATTATAAAAAAGGCCAAACTAGAATTAAAATGCAACACATCCTACAAATCCAGTACAATTGACTTTGCACTATTAAGAATCAATCATGATCAAAGAACTTGGCTAACCATCAGTTTCATGGCATGACATGCAAAAATTATACTTTCTTATCAATAGAATTATAAAAGAGCTATCTGCGATGGTACAACACAGGTACTAAGCTTATAGTACATGCATGTAAATATCAAAATTAAGGTCATGTAAATATCAAAATTATGGTACAACATAGGTACTAAGCTTATAGTACATGCATTTAAATATCAAAATTAAGGTTAAAAATTCTTATAACGTGAGTAACTTAGCTTCTCAACCTAAGGTAAAAAATGTCTTTGGTAAAGACAAGGTTAATGGTGTGATGTAACCCACTGAGTTTTATGACTATTTGCATCTTAACATATTTAAATTAAGGACAGTAGTCTGTAAGTATGTATAAGCGTGTATAAAATAAGATAATTTTATTAATGTCCAACAAATAACACTAGTGAAGCATATGATACATACAGTTGTTGAACAAGCAGACTATACATAATAAAATAGACAAGAACTACTTCTATTCCTTTCCACATAATATGAAGACAAGGCTCACTTTGAGTAACTTAAACATCCCAGCTTCCCAACTGAAAGCAAAAACTGTCTTTGGTAAAGACAAGGTTAATGGTGTGATGTAACCCAATCAGTTTCTTGACTATTTTCATCTTAACATATTTAAATTAAGGACAATTTAAATTAAGGACAGTAGTCTGCAAGCATGCATAAAATAAGATAATTTTATTAATGTCCAACAAATGACACTAGTGAAGCATATAAATAAGATAATTTTATTAATGTCCAACAAATAACACTAGTGAAGCATATGATACTCTGCCCTTCTTAAATCCACACTACAGAAAATTAAATGCACACTACACAAAGAACATACAGTTGAACAAGCAACTATACATAATAAAATAGACAAGAACTACGTCAGTTCCTTTCCACATAATATGAAGACAAGGCTCACTTTGGGAAAGGAACGAAACAAACATATGATGGTTTTATGATAAAACTTGTCATAACAAGTTCCCAGAGAAGAGAATGTTCATTAACAAAGAGAACCAAAGAAATATGAAAAATGAATATACTTTGGTACACTATATAGCAGTTAATAGTTATGTGCAATTTACTGCAAAAGTAGTATGCATAACCACAAGTCAAAGATAATATGCTTCTACAGTTTAGAAACAATAGCTCATAATAGCCCAGAAAAATATGTCCTAGAGATTCATTGTCAACCGTACTAACTAAACAACATACTATCTTTGATCAAGACAATCATCACTCTAATATACGAAAATTGCAGAACTAACTGCAAGGAAAAAAAATCAAATACCCTGAAAAACTATCCTAATTAGTTTCAAACAAAACATTGAAACTGTTGTCAACACCCACAATAAAACTCACCGGGCTTTCATGCCCATTGGTTGAGATTGAGCCTCAATCTGTTACTGCCGGTTTTGTTGGTAATTCAAAGGCCTTCTGAATAACATAATGAGTGGCTCAGGGCGATGAATGGCATAGTGCACCCATCCACGAGATTGCTAAACTCCAATGGCTCGCCATTCTTTCCAAACCAAAAAGAATATCAATTTGGAAAAAAAGTCAAAATTTATGTTAAAACAGAGACACATTGCATTAAAAATAACAATTGAGAACAAAAATGTGTTGCTTACCTCATTGAGAAGTCGGTTCTTGGGAAGTAATTTGGCAGTTTCAGGAGGGAGAACCACATGCCTGAAGAAAACACATAATGCCCAATCATTAGAATAACCAAAGTAGCCCATTTCAGTGAAATAAAACGCTAATTATAGATATTCAACTCACCACCTATCCAGCCAGCAACCAAGCATATCCACAACTCAAAGATAAAACTATATACATGCCATCCTACATCATGTTATTTTGAAAAATCATACCTTTAAAAAACATTGATACAGAGTTTTATGAATGTATTCCGCCTCTATAATTGCAATTTATAGGAGGTTCTTCTTACCAATGAAGACATTAGGTATTGTAGACTGTCGAGTTAGTCCTTGCAATGCATTCTGTACATGCCTCTTTATGTGCATTCTGTACACGCCTCTCTATAGCACCTGAAAGCAAGCAAGTGATATTCATGATAACAATGATAAGAAACCTTTATGACTTCTTTCACCAAAATATATAGGTCATTTACAATTGAAAAATAATTAAAGTTATTTAACTAGCCCCTTCTTAGAGAACACAGACATTCATCACTAACGAGACAAGAAACCAAACACATTGACACAATACCTCAAAAAATACATAATAAAGAGCTTAAGGTCATTCATAACTTCACCGAATGAAAGAACATAGGATATATAGTGGACATAAAAGGGAAAACACAACAGAAGCAACCTCATCAATTAATAGGCCACTTGTCATATTCACTAGATAATCAGTTCTCATCCGACACATCTAGGTTGAATTGTTACTAAAATGCCAGATATAATCGGTGATTGTTTTTTTAACAAAAAGTTAATAATTTATTAAAAGATGGGCCACTTGTCATATTCATGACTGCATGGATAGTGCGTGGAGAAACAAGACGACTCTGCTTACTGAAAAATTCCTCGAACACAAAAGGACAACCTACAAAACTTTACCATGACTACTATTCAGAACCATGAAAATGCCTGAAGAAGCTCAAATATATTAACTTGGATATTGAGGCGGTGGGGAGGTATTCATGCGATGAGACAGTGGAGAGGTACTCAATCAGTGAGGAGGTGTCCAGGTAGAAGGTGCAGGTGTGTCAGAGCTTCGATTGTTGTTACTAGTGCGTGCATACAGATTGTACAAGGTAGTGGAGAAGCGATAGCCATGTATGAAATCTGCATCGAACAAGGACGAGGAGAATGGAACCCTGTGTTAGGGATTGCATTTAGCTTGTGTAGCATTATATTACACATCTCATGAATAAGTCACAAGTGCTCAATTAAACTTAGTCTATCACAACCATTAAAATGGCCCTTCAGCAGGCAATGGTTGCTTTTCCTTCCTCTTCACCATACTTATTACAACACGGTTCTTTAGTCCCTAGAAGTTGTAGCAGCTATAAATCCCTTTGTGTTGGGTTTTTCTCATTCCCCAAATCCTCAACCATCAACCGCGAAAACAAAAACCGTGGTCACATGAAGCACAAGAAATTCAATGGGTCTGTGGAATTGATGCTCAGTAAAAAAGTGTGGGCTCAAACAAACTCAATACCAAACGTACAAAAATTATTCCACAAGCTCTGCAAAACAGGCAGAATAGAAGAAGCTCTCAAACATTTTGAATACATAGTAGCCAAAGGGAATATTCCTAATGCGGTCTCCTGCACAAACCTCATTGATGGTCACTGCAAAGAAGGTAAGATGGAAAAAGCCAGTTGGGTTCTTGAAAAAATGCTTTTGTTAGGCTGTAATCCTGATGTTATAACATATAATGTATTAATCGATGGGCATTGTAAGAAGGGTGAATAATTTCAATATTCATTATAGCGTCACTGTGGAATCAAGGCAAATAATCATAGTTGTTGCAACTTCTTTGTCAATCAACACTACTAGGTGAGAGCATTTAAGTTTCTTTTAAGTGAAACTCCTATCATTTAATATGATTTTATGCCAGCAATTAAGTCCCATGATTCTTTTCTAGCCACATTTAAGAAGTAAATTTGATATGAATTTATAGTCCAGAGCTTTGAGATTTATATTCGAACATTGAGATTTATATTCGAACACTAAACAAAGTAGTGAGACTTTGCTGGATGTTGGTATATTATTGCATATTATGAGTAACCTTTATAGGGATTTTACTGCTCTGAACGGTACGAAGTTTAGAGGCCATGGGGGAAATTATTGGGATGAAGGGACATATTCAGGAATTAGACGAATTGCCATAAAAGTTGAAGATAAGTTGTTCACTTCACTTCAACTATATTATTATGGTCTGGAAGGAAATGGAAACTTGGAGGATAGATTATTTCCTGACCATCGACATGGAAGTGAAGTCAACGATAAAATAGAGGTAAGTTACATAATGCTCAATTAGATAAAGTTCTAAGTAAGATGTATTGTACATGTTAAACAAATCAATGCATTAAAAGATATAAAATAAGTCGATAAAATAGAGGTAAGTTACATAATGCTCAATTAGATAAAGTTCTAAGTAAGATGTATTGTACATGTTAAACAAATCAATGCATTAAAAGATATAAAATAAGTAATTGTCTTCATTTGGTGGTGTTGTTGACCTGTGCATGCATGCAACATACTTTAAACTACCCATAGGAGTTATAGCTGATACCTTCTTTGTTTATTGGTGATATACATAAATGGAGATTGAAGCCACTGCACAGGAGAATCCATGCCTGTAAGCTGCACAAGATGACACAAATTCTCAGTTAAAGAATCACTCCGTCTATGCTTTCAACAACATTAAAATAATGAGAAGTTGAATTGCTCTGTCTATGCTTTCAACAACATTAAAAGAATGAGAATTCGAGTGCTCGAATGGGAAGGAAGCTGAGGGCGTGGTGACAACCATGGAAAATAAATTCCCTGTGTAGTTTCAAAATCTTAGTTAAGACTAAGCCGTCTGGCATTTAAACAAAATTTTCTAGCAGAAGGCCACGATTCAACATTGCAGATCAAGGGTTTAGAATCTAAATCCTTCAGTACTTGAGCGTTTTAGGTTATGGATGGTTTGTTTGCTTTCTTGTTATGGTGGATTCATGCAATCCTCTGCAAGTAAACCCTCACCATGGAAAATAATTTAATGTAGTAGAGGGCAGGCTGAGAAGCGATAAAAGCCAGTGTCCTCGACTGCCAAACGCAACTAGTGTCCTCGACTGCCAAATGCCAAAACCTTGGCGACGTGTATGTTTCAAAATTTTTAAAATTGTATATTTAATTTTTTTTTTTTCACTCTGATAGCGAAAAAAAATCCATTCGTATGGTATTGACTAATCAAAATTTTTATTGATGAAAAAAAAAATAAAAAAAATATCATTTTAATTATTTAAATAAAAGAAATAACAAACGTCTTGTGAATTTATGTGCATGATATCATTGAGTGTCTCCCAAATGTACCAACTAATACTACATAACAAACTAACTAATAAGTGGTCAACCAACGTTTCCCTCGTTGGAGGCAAGGACTAATAAGAATGTTGAACTACTTTAATAAGAATGTTGAACTACTTTAAGAACATAGAATAAATGTAAAATTTTATCAAATGTATAATGAGTATGACTATTTTATGTAACAAGTGAAATAAAATCTTGATTCTAAGTGCAAGATCATGGTTTTCATATAACAATACGTTGTGAACAATTCAATTGAAGAAATGCATAACACAAGTGTGCTACATAGCCTTCTATCCTATAGTGTTTGAACTAATGCTTTGATACCATATGTAGAACCTCTCTACGAGATTAGTCACTCATTACAATACATATGTTGTAAGATCTTTGTTTTAACATAATCTTGTTGCTCTATAGCATACCCATAACTTTTTTTCATTTTCCCAATGATAAATATTTTGAATTTGAATTTAAATAACAAGATGAATTTAAATAATAGGAAGTTAAATTGAAGATTTACAAAAGTTCGAAATTGATCAATTGTAATGTAGTCCAGTGAGTAGTAGGAAGATACCTTCAATAATATTTTTCCACTTGCTCAGAGGAACTATCCTCTTAGCCAACTAGGATATTAGCCAGCTTCTTAGTTCCCCTTTGTGACTACGACTCCAAGAAAAATAATACACACATGCTCTAAGAATAAATAACACTATAATTGTATTGTTTCATGTCTCACAACTAGTTTCATGTTTTATGTTGCACCATACCTATTGATTAAATAACAATAAAGAATAAATAACACCATACCTTGAGAATGATAAAAAAATGAATGAATAACAATACCACTTCGAGGGGGCAACCTCCTTTACACCTTATGTTTACAATTAATCCCTAATGATCCCTCAAACTAGATCTTCTTAATATATATAATCCACCTATAATCAATAATCAAGGTCATAATCATTATCAATAAAATATACAATAAATTTAGTTTAATTCTCACTTGCAATAATAAATAAAAGTTGATGTCAAGGATGAGATTGTTACGCTTAAGTTAAGCATGACAATGCATAAGTTGACTCTTGTGATAATTTGGAATTCTTATTCTCCTTTCAAACGAGGTAATGTTCAAACAATTTGAAAGGAATGTTCAAATGATCTAGTAATTGGAAACTTCCAACAATTATTTGAAATATTTCCTTCATCAACTCATTGTTATATATTACTTCGGGCTCTATTATCCTAGTGATCTCTTTATTGCAATTAACAACAATGTTTTCAACCTCCTGGTCTCTATGCCTTCTGATCTTTGGATTTATTAATTCCCTCATTGATATACACAATACTTCTAACATTATCGCACAAGGAGATTGTTCCAATTTAGATAATAGTATCTGAATTACTCCAAAGCGTTTAATAATTCATTCTTGCATATAAGGGAAAAAAAAGGTTCTATCCCTAAATCAAAGAGCTTGTCTGCAAGTTCATTCTCACAAAAAAACCATTTGAATTTCTTCAATGTATCTTCCACTTCAATAAAGGATGTCTTTTCTTTTTCAATATCTTTAATATTCATGTTTACCTAAAATAAAATAATAGTATTTTGTTTTTATATTATATAATAAAAAATATTTATTGAATATATAATTATTTAATAACTTTAATGACAGTATTAAATTATCTCTTAGGTAAGAAGTTGAACTATAACTAGGGGTAGTATCTAGTTTCATGTATGAGATTAATGCTAGATGATACTAAAAAGCACATAAAGCCACTAGAGGTAGTCTCAGTGATGACCACAAGGGATATTGGTTTTCTTGTAGATATTGTCTAGGTTGAAACCGCCTTTTGGTTCTAAAGTAAGACCTGTTTTTTTTTATTAGTGAAGAGCTCATCTTCCTTGAACGTAAAGAAACATGTTAACAAACCAAGACCCTAAGGCATTTGGTAGGAGTGGAAGTCTGCCCCCTTATGAACCACCAGTAGTTCATTTCAAGTGGTGTGGTTTTCCTTGAATAATGGAGACAATTCAACCCACATTCATGGATAGAAGTTAGTGATGGTTGTCCTCACTACCGATTGACAACTGAGTTAGATAAGTTTTTCCAACTTTGAAAATAAATAAATAAAAATAAAATAAAAAACTATACCTATATCGTTTCATGTCTCACAACTTATGTCCTCTAGAATTTAGGGGTGCAGATTCGTCAACTTTGAAATTGTTCTTTGCAGTTCTTCTTTAAGATATTGGTAGCTAGTGGAAAGTTTAGTTTAAAATGAAGGTTTTTGAGCTCTGTTATTTGGTGTTTCCCTACCTTGACATAGTTCCCTTTATATGATTGTTTACTTTGTTCGATACAGAGATCCAAATATTTTTGTGATAATTGCCTCATTTACTTGTCTTTTTGGATAAGGAATGATTTCTATGGAATATCAATGTTTTGATGTGGGATTATCTTATTATTTCACTTTTTCTTTCTAATTTTGAATATGTAGCAGGAGAGTATGTGGAAATAGAAAAGGTGTGAGTAGTAAAGTGGATGAAAATGGAGTGGATGTGGATGGCCTCTCTATGTAAAATTGTGTTTTCTTTTGGTAGAAATTATGTGACTTGGCTAACAAGGAATGAAACTCATAAAAACTTGACACCCAACCAATGGGAAATGAGATTTGTAGAAGTTTGGAGCCTATTAAAAAAAAAACCACTTTGATACCACTTGTGTTGTACGTTGCAATAATCCCAACAAGCCATCATTAAATTATATTTAAAGGGTTAAAACCAAGTAATCCATGAAAGATAAAACATTATAATTGATATAAAAGTCATTATTACACTACATCAATGAGATTTTTTTATATAACATTGAATGGGTGAGTTGTGATGAATAGCCACGACCTTAGATTAAGGTGCTTATCAATATATAAGTAACTAGGGCTTAATAGTTAATATAGATATCTCAGTTACTAGGTACTAATATATATTTAGGTATAATACATTTTGAGAATAATAATGTAGTAGTTGAATTTTTAGATATAAGAATCTACCATCATGTTGGATTTCTATCATATATATTTGCACTGTTATTCATTCCAATAATTGATGAAATTATCCAGCCTTTGTAACCACAACAAGGGTTTGACTTGGGTGTAAAATTTTCTCTACCCTACCATAGGTAGCATTTGAAGGTGGTACAAAAAAATTATATTTTTCCTCCTAAGTAATCTAAGATTCATTAAAAATTTAGGTGATGACGCTAGGGTTTTGTAGGAGGGGTAGGGTTTGTTAAGTTTGGAAGTTATTGTGAAAACGATGTATGACAATTTGGTGGAATAAATAGAGGATCCATTGGACAAGGCATACATATTTTCACATTGCCCCCCTCGTTAGCTAAATCATGTGGATATGTTAGATTATAACTTATCATATTACATGGATGGTGTGGATCACTTGAGGGGGAATTGTGTTACAATATATGGTGGAGATACATTGATCTCTTCAAGGTTGCAGACTCGAGACATTAGGGATCTTAAAAGTGTGGAATGAGAACCCTCTAAGGGTTAGTGATGATGGGAAACATGCTTCTCAATGATATCACTTTTTAGGCATTTCCCCTTCCATGGTTGTTTTAGGCACTACTTCTGGTCCTCGACCCTCTTAATTTGTGAATAGGGTAGAGGAGGATCCAATGGTGTAGTCCTTGGTGCCTTTGGGAGGTGGTGTGATTTGGAAATTGTCATGGATATTCCACTGGAATACTTCATCACAACAAAGCTTACAATATTATGAAATCTCTTATTATATTGTGTTTTACTTAGATTCGATATTTGATGTTATTGGATTAATCAATGAAATATTAAATAAACTAAAATTTTCAATGAACATAAGATGTGCCCTAAGAAAACCCAATACAGGAAAAAAACCAATGAGAAGGTGATGCATATGCTTTTCTCTTGTCTTCTCAGTTACAAAATGCAATATAAAGAAAGGGGAATTCAATATGGAGTTGTTGTAATGCCCCATTTTGACTTAAGCAACTAAACTAAATTATGACCTATTTGTATTTCATTTCTTATTATATGTGGAACACTATTAGAACGATGACACTTTAATATATGGACATGTGGACCTACATATATGTGAATATTATGAATAGTTATTATTTATGTGATTAATGATGGATGTTGTGTGATCTACTTCTAGCATGCAAGTTTTAAATGAAAGGTTTGGTATATGGATACCTGTTTGAATGATATGTTTTAACAAATCAATCAATATTATGCACCTGATGAATATCTAGCTAGTTTCCATTGTTCATCAATGAGTAACATGAAAATCACATATCAATAGTTTTATGGTTATGCATGATATTGTGTTATAAACTAACCTATAGGTTGAATGGGCTATGCGATAGCTAGATAAGTATGATACTAAAGAGACATATGCCATGGATATTGAATAAGAAATGGTATGCTAGGAAGCATTATTATGCTATTTTTTCATTATTTCAATGCATTGCTATGATATTTGGGCTAGTGTGGGTTTTACAGGAAGCATGGTTTCCCAAACCAGATATTTGATGACAAAGCTCCAATGACAACAACAGTTCCATATAAGGAATATTGGTCAAGGTGGTTGACACTTCCGCTTACAAGTTCTATCTAGATTTAGGTCAATATAGTTGATTCTCTAAGATAGTCCAAAAGAGGAAAGGATAAGATGTAGAAGATGGAAGTGGGTCAGGGAGGATGGGTGTTTCGGTGTAGTTGAGAGTGTTGTTGGGAACCAGAAATGTAAACTTAGTGCCTTGATTAGTCCATTTTATGTAGAAATTCTTACTCCAACACCTAGGAACTTTGTTATCTAGTGATTTCTTTACTCCAATATGATTAGCAACTAACAAAACAATAATACACTACTAAAATATTCAACTCAATATCATGTAGCAGAAGCATAAACTAGGAAACAAATCAAGCACACATGAACACCAAAATTTTTGGGTAAATACCCCTAGAAAAAACCTTGAGGGAAAACTGGTGTTGAGAATGATTTTATTATTCTAAAATCAAGGCTCTCATAATAGGGATAATGGACCACTGATAGAAATACAACTGCAGACTAACTAGGCAAGGGATGACCTATTGTACAATCAATTCTGGAACACTTTTCTAGGAATCAACGACTGTCTCTTCAGTGACTCGCGATATCCATGAATTTCCCCACTGTGACCCGCGGATGTCTGTTACCGTCTCCTCTGTGACCCACAGATGTGTGAAGAAAACCTGTACATAAATATTTGTATGCTCCATCACTCTGATGTGGCTTCCTTCTGCTGAAACCCACCCGCGTGTGCCTTTGTTCTCTCTTCTCCTTGACCTGTATTATCTCTAGATGAAGTTCCTTCTTTACCTATCCAAGATCTTGAACCACAGTTGACCTTTGTGATCCAACACTTTGTGTTGACTCCCTCAATACATGTCAAGTGTCAACAAAAGTCCTTTTCTTCTAGAATATTGAATGAATCTATATAGCAAAAGTCTTGCTTTTCTATCTTTGTGTGAATGTGTATTCCTCCTTCTCATAGCCTTGCTTTTATAATCATGATTTACAATCTATTTCTAATATCCAAAGTGATCTATGATTGAGATTACTTCTCACACTCACTTTAGATTTAGATTGCATGTTGCATGTTAAGTAC
>SNQJ01S0016261.1:0-16836 GCA_010110895.2 Picea sitchensis | reverse complement strand
ACTATGTATGCACCAACTATGCATACATACATTGTGTGTGTACACTAGTATTATTACAATGTATACTAGTTAATACAATATTATTATTTATATTGTGAGTGTGTGATGTTTGTAGTATAATTAAAATTAAAAGATTTTAATGTTACTTATTAAATTATTTGATTTTTTTTCCAAGATTTATTATATTTTGGTAATGAGAAAATATGATTTATTTGGATTGAATTGCATTTAGCAATAAAGATAACATGTCTAGGAATAGGTCAATTGTGTTTATCTCAAGTGGTTGGGAGGAATGATTGTTAACCTCCCCACCCACGTTCAATTCCCAAAAGTGACATGTTGAGCTATTAACGAGTATATTATTATAATGGATTTGAGCCCTATTGTTGATTGATCTTGTGCCCTGACGATTATATAGTTTACCCTAGGTACCATTCTCGAAATGAGAGGAAGTACTCGGGGGTTTTCCTCGAGCTTTGTAACTTGGAAAAAAAACATGTCAGGGAATAAATATACCCAACTTAAATTTGATTTAGTGTAGTATATAGCATGTAGGGAATAAATCTTAGATAGTTGTCATGGAAGGATTATTTTATTCTAGTTACCCTTCCTAGTGTTGTAGGGATTTTGAGCCCTGCAAGAGATGAGCTCCCTTAGGTTCTTCATATACCTAAGTTAGATACATAGGTGTAATCTATGGAAGTTCCAAGATCTGATCTATATGCAAAAGGAAACTAGGAGTCTTTGTGATGAGGAAGCATACCTAATTTTCGAAGGTTGTCCCTGCATGCTCCTGTTTAATTTCTTGTGCAAATATTATTTCCGCTCCAAGAGACAGAGATATACACACAAAAACAAGATCCTTCCCAAGATCAAAGTAGACACATACAAATCAATGACAAATCTATTAACAGATTATAACACATAACTATATTAGGTCTATCCAAATGAATATATGCAACCAAATATACAATTGAATAGAGGGAAATGTCCAATAAACCTTCTATTAATCACTGAAACTACATTGCAACGATTGATAAGTTGAGGCAATGATCTCCTTCCAATTTCCTTTCCCAAATATGGTAGATAAAGTAGCAACATACATTTACTAGCTCTTTCCTCTCTCCTTCCCATGAGAATGACTTGGTTTTTATAGGGATTTAGGGATAAGGCCATATATTTATTAGGATAATATTCTTGAGCTCATAATGGAATCCTTCTTGAGGCTAAACCCTGAGAAATCAGTGGGAAGTCTCATCCATTTGAAACCAAATAAAAAAATGGGAGTTTCTAGGCCTGATCGCTCCCTAGACACATAGAAAGAGAGATCGGTCACTCCTTGTCAAGCCATAGGGTGCGACCGTTCTTTTCTGGTCACTCCTTTAATGAAGGCAGGGGGTGACCGGGAAGAAACTCAGCTGAAAGCCTAGGGAAAAATTGGTAGGTTTTAAGGGTTAAAATGAGGGGTTTCTAGGGGATAATGATCTAGTGATTAGGTGATCTTTAGGTGATAATGACCTAATGATTAGGTGTCCAATAACTTTATAACACCTAGGAACTCCTAGGGAGGCTAGGAGTTACCCTTCCTAGGACCTCCCAGGGAGGCTAGGAAGGTAGTGGGAGTGAAGGATAAAGGGAACTTTTTGGAAATGAGAGGCAATTATGAGAATTGGGAAAAATATTGGGTTGAAGGGAAGGAGAACTTGGGGAAGTGAAAAAACTATGAAATCTATGAGCTCTATGAAATATGAATTGTGAGAGAGACTACATTTTGAGATACCGATGGGTTGTGTTGTTCTGGAGATTTGGGTGCGAAGGGTTAGGAAACCTTGGGGTTTCCTAGAGCTAGGGAGATAACGAGTATGTTCCTAGCTATCTAGGAGGTAAATCCAATTTTGGGAATTCATATTTGGAGAGGAGGTAGATCTACAAGGAGCTGGTCTTCCCCCCCACCTTGTATCATAACTCTTTTCATTCATTGTTATATTTCTGAATTATGAAACTATTAGATAAATTATGTTGTGATTCTAAATTGAAATTGAAATTGTTGCTATAAAAAAAAATCACAGTAAAAAAATTAAATAGAAATTGTTTTTCATTACACACTGAAATAGATTTGAATTCTGAATTCTATAATCATAACCTTATATTTACTAATATAGAGTGTCCACTTAGATAATAGAAACTTACTAGAGAGTCTACAACTCTTAATCCCTTGTGAAGGGTCACAAACATGGTATCATATCTCTAGTTTAAAACTGGAGCCTAGGGCCCACCTACCTACCTATGACTAAATTGTAATACAACCTATGTTATAGAGATAGAAACAACCAAGAAATGGATATCCCATAAGCTTGAGGAGAGATTTGAACTTGGAACTAGGTTTTATATTGCATGGCAGATAATTCTACCAGTCGGATAACTTAAAAGATTACCCAAAAAACCCAAAAGAGGAGAGAATAAGCAACATGAAATAATCATATAGCCTTGTTCTAGCCACCTACATACTTGATTAAAGTCACTTGTAGAGGCCATATGCACAATTGTAAAAGGCTTCATCTATAAAAGGGACAGACACACACAAAAAAAAGGGGGTTAAATGAGCTATATATGCTATGGATTTAAATAATAATTATAATAATAATAAAATTATAAGGGATTCTAATATGTATCTATGTATAATAGAATTAGATTTTTTTCGATCTAGATACTATAGAAGAAAATCAAGCATATATATATTTTTGATTATAGAAAAACAAAGAGTTTATATATATATATATATATATATATCCTTGGAATAACTCCTAGGGAAACCCACTGGGCACTTTTCCTCATTTCGAGGATGGTACCCAGGGTAAACTAGATTTTGTAGAAAGACGAGGATTTTCTAATAGCATACTCATTTAAGAGCTCAACATGTCACTTGTAGGAATTGAACCTGGGTAGGAGGAAAACACCCCTCAAGACAAACCACTCAGGCTAAACCCAATTGAAATATATGTGTGTGTGTGTGTGTGTGTGCAATTTATTAAAATAAAAAAGATTTTTTAATTATGCAAGGTGGGCATGGCTACACCGGCCTTGGAGGCCATGGGCCATGGTCAATCCCTGAGGGGTTGACCATTTCTTCCATGGTTGTGTGCACACGGAGGCCACAACCAAGCCCCAATGTTGAAAAGGAAAAAGAAAAATGACGGCATGACCCCTGGCATAAAACACGACATAAACATGGCATGTGTCAACCACTAAATCAATCTCTTACCATACAAAATGTCTAACCATTTTCAACGGAAAATCACTTAAGCCCATGGAAGAACAAACAAACCAAACTAGGAAACCAACTCTGACCATTGTGTGGTCCCATAGGGGAAGCCTTATGCCATGCCCCTCTCAAACCCCAACTATAGTTCACCAAGCTCACTATTGCAGGAACATAACCATAATCATATTTTGAAGCTCATGAGAGGAAAACCAAAACACACCATGCATTACAATTGAGCTTATGAGCACTATAATAAACAATGGAGCCAAGCTCAAAAGTAAGGAAACATGTAATAACCTCAAATCCTACACTCACAAAGCCAATGCAACCTATGCAAAGGAGGGAAGAGGTTGGTCATGGAAGCCATGACTATGTCCTTCCAATGATCGACCATGGAGCCATGGCTGCACTCAAACTTCTACATGAAACCTTTGAGTGGAAGGAGAAGAATGTGTTGAGGGAGGGTTGGATTTGTCGTTTTGTTCTAATTCTTATCGATGTAAGGATTAGGGGAGAGACACATGGGCCTTATACAAGGTCTCGTGTCATTTTTTTGTATATATACTTTGTGTTTTTAATTATTTGTTTATTATATATATATATATATATATATATATAATGGTTCATAAATTACACACACACACACACACACACACAATGGATATAAACCCCGAGGGTTAGCTCAATTGCTCTAGGAGCTATATGTGAGTTTATCATGCTTGTTGTTGGTCACAGTTTCGACTCTCTTGATTCCCCTGGGGAGAGGCCCTATAATCAAGGTTGACGGTTTACCTCGCTTACAATCCATGGAACATGGGAAAGTATTCAAAGGGTTTTATGTGAATATATTTCCTTGAAAAAATATATACAATGGCTATGTTTTGTCGTTAATAATGTTGCTTACATCAATAAATAATGTAATTTTTTTTTTTAAATAATGTTAATCACTTCTTTTTTTAATTATTTAAAATAATCTCTCTCTCTATATAAAATAAAATAATAATAATAAAATATTATTATTATTATTTAAAGAGGATAATTAGAAGGTGCACAGAACAACATTGGCACAATTGACAAAGTGAGGGAGACACTAGGGTACCTAGAGGAAGTTACCAAACTTAGATGCTTATTTGACCCCCTGACCTATAACCATTTTTCCTTAAGTGAATGTTCATTACGAGCTAATATAAAGGAAACTATAACGTCCCTGGCCATCAACCCACTTGTCGGGAAACACTACTTCGCGGAAACATTCTCATACTTAAATATATAACATGCATTATTTATAAAGAATAAGCATTAAATCAAATTAAGACATTTGACATGGATTTGCTGCTGTCATACAGACTTAAACAAAATTAACAACAATTCAAACTAGCAACGAAATACATGATAATATTACAAGTATCACAAAACATGCATTTTAATTAAGCACAGAATTAAAACACATAATGATACTTATCTTTGAAACTGTAATGCACCACCAACTGCGTGCAGACCTTCCACGAACCTCCCAGCCTTAGATCGTGTTGCTCATCACTCTCAACAGTAGGTCACCCCCGATATGGGACTAAGCTCCACCGGGCAAGGGAATCCTAGGCTAGGAAAGGTCAATGTAAGACACACAGTTTATGAGGAAGGATTATCTCCCAGGATCCACTTATGCCCACTGCTCACAGACTCTGATTCCCTACATGCCTGTCCCACCCCAGGAGTATACACCTTCACTGTCATCAAGACAGTCCTTCGACTGCTAAACCTCCCTTGCCTTGGGCTTCAGCAATAGACTGGATTGGAATTCTCCGAGCTCTATGGCAGCTATAGGACTCCTTCTAGGATTTCTCACTTAATCCACACACTCTCTCACCTGGAGAGTGTCGCTCACAGGCCTGACAACCTGCTTCTTCAACCAAAACCAACTCTCTCACCTAGAGAGAGTGTTGCACACAGGCTTGACAACCTGCTTCTTCAGTTCCATTCCAACACAAGGAGGAAAACAAGGCTCAACAAGGAACAAATGATGGTAGCCAATCACACTCATCCAAGGGACTGTGTGGCCACAACAACCCACAGTTATAACACACACGACATAGAAAATTGCTCAGGTTTCACAGAAGACGTGGGTCGACTTCAGAGGCGCGTGGCTATGCAGAGGTCTAGTGTAGAGACAAAACAGTTCCTGGGAAGGATTCTAGTGAACTCAGGTAGAGTATGGAAGGCTCACAGAACGACTCAGGTGACGGATTTTGGGTCTCAGGTGTGTGCATGAACATTGCAAAGGACGAATACAGAGGCCATGGAATTCACAGGAATACACCAGTCGACTTCCAGTTCTGGTTTTCAAGATTGTGTGACAGAAAAATTAAGCAGAGGTCGTTCACAGACTCCCATAGTTTAGACAGCCGCCAACAGAGTGGAGGACGAACCCCCATCCCGACTCAATTCTTGGGTTAAATTGTATGTGCCTGGGTTGACACATGTCACCCATGAAGCTGCATGCACTCCATCAAGTATGCATTCCCTTTTGCATAGTTGGGGCTACATGCATTGCCTCTCCCAAGACTTAGGATAAAAACATACCTTTCACACCACTTTGGAATAATAATAATTATGATTCCTAAGGAATTAAACCCTCAAGATTAGCCCCTCTTCCTACCTCCCATCTCCCTCTCCCTTACCCATACTATGGAAGCTTAGTCCCCCATCACTCTTTCTCCATGGTCGGTCGACACGCAGCGATGTTTATATATTATATTAATGATCTGCATAATTACATATACAAAATCAGGCTCCTGGCCTTAACACTTAGGCTCTCCAACCTAATAAACACATAATCCCACCAACTTATCAATACTCGTCTCACCAGCCTACAAAACATGATTACAATTCATAAACATGATTACAATTCATAATATAACTGGGGCACTACCGAGGGATATTACAATCCCCTCCCCTTATTTTTGCACTGTCCTCAGTGCAGCTCTTTACACAACATTAGCAAGCTTTTCAAAATCTTCAAAAAGATGTCGGTTTTCTGCCCAGATAGCATCGTCATGCTCCCATGTCACGACCTTAGGACCGTACTAGGTTCAATGGACCTTTACAATCCCTATGGCTAGATTCCAGAGATGTTTTCTTTTCCGGTCCAATATGCACACAGGATGCACTTGCAAGACACATTCTTGCTCCACCTGAATCACATTCCAATCGATAACATGATTATCATCAGGTATATATTTCTTAAGCAATGAAACATGAATTACATTATGTACAGTCATGGATGTAGGTAATGCAAGCATATATGCAACTAGCCCAATCCTTTCTAGAATTTCAAATGGCCCACAAAATCTGGCTGCCAACTTGGTGCAGTTTCCCAGCTTCAGGGAACTTCTATTGGCTTTTACTTTCAAGAAAACATGGTCATTGACTTTAAACTCTCTGTGGGTTATGTTTTTATCAACATAACTTTTATGCCTATCTTGGGCAGCTTTCAAATTCTACTTAATTTTTATCATCCGTTCTTCCATTTCCTTGAGCAACTCTGGCCCAACTACTGCCCTATCAGCTAGATTATCCCAACTCACTGGAGTATTTCACTTTCTGCCATAAAGTGATTCAAATGGGCTCATCTTCAATGATGCTTGATACCCATTGTTGTAGGCGTATTCTACCAAGTGCAGGTAGTCTTCCCATTTAGATGGTTTGTCCATCACATACATCCTTAGTATGTCTTCTATCACTCGATTCACCCACTCTATCTGCCCATTAGACTCAGAATGATAAGTTTTATTGAAGTTCAGATTCGTTTTGAACCCCTTGAATAACCCTTTCCAGAAATTTGAGGTAAATTTTGGGTCTCTGTGAAACACAATTGTCTTGGGAATTCCATGCAGTCATGCCACTTCCTTCATAAAAATATCAACAACATTCGTTGCCTTGTGAGTAGTGTTTAACGGTATGAAATGGGCATATTTCGTAAGCTTTTCCACTACCACCACGATTGAATCATGATGCTTGTCGGTTCTGGGCAATCCCATGATGAAATCCATTGTCACCACTTCCCACTTCCACTCAGGAATGGGTAAAGGTTGCAGCAACCCTGCTAGGTGTCTGCGCTCAGCTGTAACCTTCTGGCACTCCATACATCTAGCGATGTATTCTGCAATCTCTTTCTTCATACCTGGCCAAAAGTAATGGCTCTTGATTGTTGCCACAGGTTTTTGATATCCAGGGTGCCCTGCATAAGGCACATTATGCATTTCATGCAAAATCGCAAGTTTCAAATCCTGGACATTAGGTACGTAAATTCTGTTCTTGTACAGAAGTATTCCATCAGTTTTCGATTTATAAATCTCCACTTTCTGTGGCATCTTACCTTGTTGTAGCTTTGCTACCAAATCCCTGTACTGCAAATCTGTATTTGCAGCCTCCAAAATTCTGCTTTTAATATCCGTTTGGTACATGCTAATGGTTGTAGCATGTAATTCATGCACTCTCTTGCTGAGTGCATCAACCACTTTATTTTCCTTCCCTTTGATATGCTTGATATCAAAATCGTACTCACAGAGAAACTCCAGCCACCTACTCTGTCTAGCGTTCAAGGTTGGCTGATCAAACAAGTACTTCAGACCATTATGGTCTGTTCTTAGTTCGAACCTCCTTCCCATGAGGCAGTGTCTCCATTTATTTAGTGTGTACTATGGCTACCAAATCCAAATCATGAGTTGCATAGTTCCTTTCGTGCTCTTTCAAGTTTCTGGATTCATAACAAATTACAAATCCATTCTAACTAAGGAGTCCTCCCAGTCCTTCTTTTCATGCATATGTGCACACCACAAAATCTTCATTTGGATCTATGATCCTAGGGATTGGAGCACTGGTTAACAGTTGCTTCAATTGTTGGAAGCTTCTCTCACAATCCTTTGTCCACTTAAACTTCTTCTCCTTCCTTTGCAAGGAAGTGATAGGGTGAGATATCCTCGAGAACCCTGCGATAAACCTTCTATAATAACTAGCTAGACCCATAAAGGATCTGACTTCTATCACGTTCTTTGGTGCTAACCATTCTTTTATGGCCTCAATATTCTCAGGATCTACAACTATCCCTTCCTTCGAAACAATATGCCCCAAGTAATGGATCTGCTCCTGATAAAACAAGCACTTGCTCAACTTGGCATACAGTTGGTTCTCTCTTAGCACCTACAACACCATCCTAAGATGTTTTTCATGCTCTTCCTCTGACTTGGAATACACCAGAATGTCATCCAGGAAGACTATGATGAACTTGTCTAGATAGTCCCTGAATACACCATTCATCAAGCACATAAAAACAACGGGTGCATTTGACAGCCCAAACGACACCACTGTGAACTCGTAATGACCATACCTTGTTCTAAAGGAGGTCTTGCTGATGTATTCATCCTTTATCTTTACTTGGTGATATCCCGACTTGAGGTCTATCTTCAAAAATATCTTCGCATCCTTCAACTGATCGAAGAGGTCATCAATCCTCGGAAGAGGATATTTGTTCTTTACAGTTACTTTGTTCAATTGTCTGAAATCGATACACAATCTCAACGTCCCATCCTTCTTCTTCACGAACAGGACCGGGGCACCCCAAGGTGACACACTTGGGTGTATATACCCCTTCTTCAAAATATCTTCAAGCTGCATTTGTAGTTCTTTCAGCTCCGACGTACTCATTCTGTAAGGAGCTTTCGACAATGGAGCTTCTCTAGGCATCAAGTTTATAGAGAAGTCAATATCTCTTTTCGGAGGTAGTCCGGGTACCTCCTGAAATACATCTTCAAACTCCTTTAGTACCACATGATCTCCAATCTTTGAGATCTCATCCTTATATTCTTCCTCCACATGGGCTGCAAATAATTGACAACCTTTTCTGTAGCAGTTCTTCAGCTGCATTGCTGAGATTTCTCCGATAGCAACAACTCTGGGAACTCCTTGGAATATTCTCTGATTCTCTTCCTCATCTAGGAAAGTGAATGCCTTCTTACGATAGTCCAAGATGGCATGGTGTTGGTCCAACCAGTCCATCCCAATTAAGCAGTCATAAGAACCTAAAGGCAAAACATTCAATTCAGCCTTTGTGCTCAGTCCATTCATGTCCACAAGACACGACTTAACCAACTCAGTGATCTTACTCTTGGTTCTTGTAGCCAACTGCACTAACCAAGACTTTTCATGTTTACTTCTCGACAAATGCAAACTTTCCACCACTCTAGGATCTATATAACTAGGGCTATCCCCTGAATCAATTAAAATAGTAAATGGTTGGTTGTTAATCATACCTTCCACTTCAATCATGTGCGACTAATATTCATCTTTCTTGTTGTCCAAGGCTATGTAGATCCTTGGCATTCTACTGCCCATGTCCTCCACCATTTCAACCTACTGTACATTGTGGACAACTCTCACTTTATCATTTATGTGGGGGCAATCTCTGTACCTATGGTTTTCTTTACAACCCCAACATTCCATAGGTGGCGGTCTTGGCATTTTCCCACCTACTTCAACCTTCTTGGGCTCTC
This sequence comes from Picea sitchensis, assembly GCA_010110895.2. Taxonomy (NCBI): domain Eukaryota; kingdom Viridiplantae; phylum Streptophyta; class Pinopsida; order Pinales; family Pinaceae; genus Picea; species Picea sitchensis. The sequence continues at coordinate 7,026 of SNQJ01S0016261.1, read as the reverse complement.
TAAAATATGGATGTCCTTGAGGATTGTTTCTGAAAAAGGGTGGCTTAGTTCCCGTCTTCCTCTGATCCATATTGAATTTCTTCTTGTCTTCCCAAGACTTCCGTAAAGTAGGCTTCTCTCTTTGTTGCTCATATAAGCATTTCCCTCTTCTTATCTTTTCTTCCATAGTTTTTGGGTCATCATACTGGATCTTTTCCCTAATGGAAGGTGGCAGTCCACTCAGATACCTTTGAATCTTGACAGTCTCATCCTTGATGAACATAACATACTTCAGTAATTCCAAAAACCTTCGTTCGTATTCATCAATGGTCATGCTACCCAGCTTGAGTTCAAAGAACTCTTTCATCTTTCTGTCATAGTATCTTTTAGTCAAGTATTTCTTCTCGAAATATGTCTTGAATTATTTCCAAGTGATATCTTTCTCTCTAATGTGTTGCACCTGCACAATTTGATCCCACCACATGGATGACTTTCCCTTCAATTGATACATTGCAATTCTTCCTTCTGCATGAGAGAAATAATTCTGCAGTTGGAAATATTTCCTCATGCCAAGAAACCATGTCTCGACATCTTCCTCCTTCTTATGTTCTTCATCAAACGTTGGAGGCTTAATATTGTTCATTTCTCCCTTCAGTTCATCCACTCCAGATCTCCTGTGGTTTCTGGTAGGAGATAGGCTTGAACTACTGTGTGCCCTCCTCTTGGAGCGACCTTGGGAGTGATGATGGTGTTTACCAACACTCCTTGATCTTCTTCCCTCAGAAGTCGGGTGACTCCCGATTTTTCTCAAGTCTCTCTCCTGGTCCAACTTCTTTTCTATTCTCTCCAGACACTTCATCAAATTTAAGTTGAATTCACCTTGTTTATCCCGAGCTTTCCTGATCTTTCTGCTATCTGTTCGATGAGTTTGGGCATCTTTCTGCAATTTTTCAATGATCTTCATCATATGTCCTTCCTTATCTATCTCTTCTCCATGCCCATTGGAGTTCGACCCTTCAACTCCCAAATGAACATCCATCCCTTTAACTTCATTCTTTGAACTGGAAGCATTCTGTGTCTCTTCCATTTATTTTTCACTCAGTGGAAATTATACTCAGTTCTGGCACTCACTAAACTTCTACAACACAATGTGCAGACAACCGGAATTTGTCAGGCCATTATTCCTTAACAAATCCCACAACATTCATAAACAAATCTGAATTAAGAAAACGTTCAGATTTCATGAATTTTCCAATCTTTGCTTGACTCTGTAACAATCCTTCGGGCTCTAGCCCCTTCTATCTTAATCCCCAACCCACGTGATCGCGGGTCGTGACCACTCGCTTAGAAAAAAGGGCACTTCACGATTTCGTGTTTCGAGTGGTTTCAAAGTACTTCACAACAACTTCCTGAATTCTGGACTAACGAACTCACGATGTAGGGCAGATCAACTGTCCATGTCTACCCAACATCCAATGACTGACACTCACTGTGGAACCTCAGGCGTCTGAGTTCTGGTACTTTGGGACTTCGGAAGATTTCACATCTGCACACCCCGAACACTTCCACGTCACCTTAGGTGACGTCATTACCTTACATCACTTAATGTTTTCCCAATTGCGGGGGCATGCAACCTGCGGTTTTGGATTAACCCACCCTTCATTCCGTAATTCTCCTGACACTGACACGTAACCCCTCAGTGAAACCACGGTTTGGATTGCGGGACCGCCTTGGATAATTATCTTCCGTGCAACTTGGGTCCCTGCAATGTCTCATGGTCGTTGATCTTGATGTATCATGATCAACATCGTTGTGGGTCCTCCGACCCTTAACTACGTTATGTAAACTCGGGCCCCACTAACCTTGCTCACACAGGATGCCACATGGCAGAATACTAGTGACATCATCCGACCCCACCACATATACTCTTTTGCTTCAGAACTTTAGACTTCAGGAGTTTGTGCAACAACACATCCCACTTCTCCCGACAACTGAACTCCTGAAATTACAATTTTCTCTTCTTCTTGATCCAATGGTCAAGCTCTTTTCTCCAGATCTACGATGTAGATCTCCCTTAGGACTTTCGGGTTTCGGGCATTTATGCCTCTGCGCACCCCACTTCTCTCGATTGCTGAAATCCAAAGGGCTTCCAGGATAACCCTCCTGTACCTTCTCCAGATCTGACGGTCGTACTGAATTTCCCTTCTGTCCGAATAGATCCTACAGCTCCAATGCCCCAAGTGTTGAGCACTCTCTCTCTATGGTCAAATAACCACGTTGGCTGCGGTTTTATTCTACCGCTACTCCTCCTGAGCTTCGTAACATGGCCAATGTAACCCCTTGGCACTCAAAAACAATCTAAGGTTCGAAATTGGTTCCTCCGAACACCATTTCCACTCGAAACCTTGGGTCCAAAGAACACTTATCCGACCCATCTAGGCTCAGCATTGAAAACATGGCTCTGATACCATATTGTAACTTCCTCGACCATCAACCCACTTGTCAGGAAACACTACTTTGCAGAAACATTCTCATACTTAAATATATAACATGCATTATTTATAAAGAATAAGTATTAAATCAAATTAAGACATTTGACATGGATTTACTGTTGTCATACAGACTTAAACAAAATTAACAACAATTCAAACTAGAAACGAAATACATGATAATATTACAAGTATCAAAGAACATCCATTTTAATTAAGTTCATAACTAAAACACATAATGATACTTATCTTTGAAACTATAATACACCACCAACTGTGTGTAGACCTTCCACAAACCTCCCAGCCTTAGATCACGTTTCTCATCACTCTCAGCAGTAGGTCACCTTCGAGCTGGGACTAAGCTCCACCGGGCAAGGGAATCCTAGTCTAGGCAAGGTCAACGAAAGACGCATAGTTTATGAGGAAGGATTATCTCCCAGGAGCCACTTATGCCCACTACTCACAGACTCTCATTCCCCACATTCTTGTCCCACCCGAGGAGTATACACCTTCACTGTCACCAAGACAGTCCTTCGGCTGCTAAAACTCCCTTGCCTTGGGCTTCAACAACAGATCGGACCAGAATTCTCCAAGCTCTGTGGCAGCTATAGGACTCCTTCTAGGATTTCTCACTTCCTCTGCGTACTCTCTCACCTAGAGAGAGTCAATCACAAGCCTGACAACCTGCTTCTTCAACCACAACCACCTCTCTCACCTGGAGAAAGTGTTGCACACAGGACTGACAACCTGCTTCTTCATCTCTGTTCCAGCACAAGGAGGACAACAAGGCTCAACAAGGAACAAATGATGGTAGCCAATCACACTCAGCCAAGGGACTGCGTGGCCACAACAACCCACAGTTATAACACACACATCATAGAAAATTGCTCAGGTTTCACAAAAGATGTGGGTCGGCTTCAGAGGTGTGTGGCTATGCAGAGGTCCAGTGTAGAGAAAAAACGGTTCTCGAGAAGGATTCCAATGAACTCAGGTGGAGTATGGAAGGTTCACAGAACGAATTAGGTGATGGATTTCAGGTCTCAGGTGCATGCATGAACATTGCAAAGGAAAAATACAGAGGCCGTGAAATTCACAGGAATACACCAGTCGACTTCCGGTTCTGGTTTTCAGGATTGTGTGATAGGAAAATTAAGCAAAGGTCGTTCACAGACTCCCACAGCTTAGACATCCAACGACAGATTGGAGGACGAACCCCCATCCTGACTCAATTCTTGGGTTAAATTTCATGTGCGTGGGCCGACACATGTTTCCCATGACGCTGCATGCACTCCATCAAGTATGCGTTCCCTTTTGCACATGTTGGGGATGCATGAGTTACCTCTCCTAGGACTGAGGATAAAAACATACCTTTCACACCACTTTGGAATAATAATAAATTATTATTCCTAAGGAATTAATCTCTCAAGCTTAGCCCCTCTTCCTACCTCTCAACCCCCTCTCCCTTACCCATACTATGGAAGTTTAGTCCCCCATCACTCTTTCTTCGTGGTCGGTCGGCATGCAACGATGTTTATATATTATATTAAAGATCTGCATAATTACATATACAAAATTAGGCTCCTGGCCTTAACACTTAGGCTCTCCGGTCTAATAAACACATAAGCCCACCAACTTATCAATACTCGACTCACCAGCCTACAAAACATGATTACAATTCATAATATAACTGGGGCACTACCGGGGGATATTACAAAAACTTACACCTATGCATACATGTGTGTGTATATATAACTTAGATTTCCCTAACCCTTACTAATGAACCTTGGATTGTGATCCAAAATCATAGATTCAATATGATTATGACACATGGAAATCGAGGTTTGGGAATGCTTCCACAAGGGTCGATGATGTTGGTGATAGCGCCACCATCACTTGATATATCTCTATTGTCATAATAAATTTGATGCTCAAAGGACACCTTCTAGTGGGTGTGAAAGTGGATCCCCCACCGTCTAGGGAGGATAACCCAAAAGGGTTGAGGAACTTAGAGAGAGGACTGCCTCTCGAGGACATTACAAGGGAGCTTCAGAAAATCAAGATTCCAGAGTTTTATGGGGGTCATGTAGGGGAACATGTAGAGGCGTGATAAGGTGCTTCACACTAAGAGATTATTCCTCCACCTCAAAATCCAAATTATCCATCTTCCTGCTTCGAGACAGTTCCCTGAATTGTTGGGGAAACCTAGAAATACAGTTACAAATCACTCCAGAAACCATCTCATGGGAATTATTTGAAGAGAGGTTTCAGAGAAAGCACTTGTCTACATTCTATGAGGAAAATCAAGTAGGAGTATTTCATTCTCTGGTTTAGGAAGGTCGAACGATGGAGGAGTATGAGATAATATTCATGGAACTGATAAAGTATGTCTCATACATGGACACTGATTAACATTGGGAAGATAACTTTGTGTATGTGTTGAATCATAAGATAAGGGCTCTGGTGTGAATGTGGAAACCATCTTCAGTGGTTGAAGTAGTTGAAAATTCCAGTTATGTAGAACAATTTTTGGATACAAAAGGGGGAATAAGGTATGTCATTCCACAACACTCATGATTTATGAGGAAGGCCCCTTGGACCTTCTCCATGGGAGGAAATTCTAGGCTACCTCCTTATGGAAACAAAGATGCACCAAGAGTTTTTGTGGAAAGTGTTTCAATGATAAAAAGTGCAACATCTCAGGCATCATTAGGGACTCATGCAAGTCCAAGGAATTCATGGGGAGTTGTTAGAAAGGGTAGGGGTTCTAGGGTAAGGAACTCATTTCATAGGTCTCCATAGAACAATATGCATATTCTACCCCACATTACTTGTTGGGGGTGTGGGGAACCTCATTACTAGCATGACTTCCTAGAGTCATAATTTGGTACCATGCACAAAGAAGGGAAGGCCCCAATGGGGAAGGGAGGAAATAACCACCAATTCTATGAAATGGTTAATAATTGTTAGGATAAAAATAAATCCATCATGGTGGAATCATGATGTAAGATAAACAATGCCAAAATTAGAATCTTGTTTGATTCTAGTGCAATAGATATTTTCATTTCACCATATGCATTAGAAATATGTGCATTAGTAGCCTATGAACATGATGACTTTAAATAGTTAGAGATGCTTATAATTACTATCCAAATCCAATCGGAAAGCCATTACTCTCTCTATACAATATGATAATTACTATTCCTAAAGATTATCGAAGGTTCCTTTTCACTCACTACGGTGCACGAATACCCATCCATCCATCTCATATCACACGATTGTTAACTTAAGGTTGCACTCACCGCTCTAAATGCAATGGGAAGGGTCGAAAAGTCCTTTGATTTGGATACTAATCAATCCCATTCAGATATTTTACCCATCTATCACCCATTCGTTGAAGCACGTCAAAATGGTGCAACAATATATTCTCTTGGCGAAGTTGGGAAGGAACACATGCAAAATCCTTTCTACCTCAAGACTTTGTTATATAGCGAGGTTGGAATTGAAGCCTTAAATGAAGAAATGATTATTTCTTTGTTAGAAAGGACAAGGGTAAGTCAATTCTTGAACCTTCTTTTGTCAATTATGTTTCTTTGGGATCGATTAGGGTAGAGAGGCATGTGGGGACCCCACCTACGAGACATATTAATATTTTCTAATAAATATATATAGGATTCACAATTATTTGCGAGATTTTATAGTAGGTGATGAATTATGAGTCAACAAATCCCAAATTCTTACATCCTTTTTTCATTTTATCAATATCATCCTATCTCTTTATATAATTGTTTTTATAAAATTATCGCAAAAATAATTTCTCTAAGGGTCAAGAGGTTCTTGCTAGGTTCAATTTCACACAAGACATGTGTTTTCTTGTCTAATAGACATATCCATGAGGAAATTGGGTAGCTTAGGGGGGGGTTACACTCAATTAAAAATAAAAATATCGTGTTTATGGTTATAAAGTTGGATTTATCCAAAAAAAGTAAATAAACTTTAGGTTGAATTGAAAGCAAGAGAGATGGGAACCTTGAGGGCTAGGGTTTCCACAGGGTCCTTTTTTCGGTGAGTAAATTTGGAAGGCGGTTAGAGAAGGTAGGGGTGGTATTAATAGAGGAAGAGTTGGTGGATTATGGTGATGGGGAAAGTTGGGTTTCTCTAGCCATATTTTGTACTGATGAGGAATTCCAAGAAATTATTTGATGCATTGAGGATTTTTTTGTAGAAGTCAAACTGCAAAGCGTTTTTACCACCTGGCAGGAGATCTATAGAATGGAATTCGGTGGTGGTACAAATGGAGTTGGATTCTCTCATGCCAAACTTGAATGTGACTAAGTTACCCCCTTCTATCTTGAAGTTGGATCAATCACTAGAGAATATGGTTTAGTCTAGTTCCAGAGACAAAGAACGTCAAACTCTGAAGTGTATTAAAGTGTGCTTTGATTGTGTAAGTATGGTGCTTGGGATAGATGTTGGCTTGGAATTGGTTGAGAGTATTTCCGTGAGGGAATTAGTTGTAAATTTTATAGGTAATGTGGTCTCGAGGGGCAGGTTGATCAGT
>SNQJ01S0016260.1:148609-159801 GCA_010110895.2 Picea sitchensis | reverse complement strand
GGGGGGGGGGACCCATTTTCTTGTGTTAAAACTTTTGACTAGGCTCTAAGGGGGGCACAATTAGGGTTTGAGGCCTCCTTACACTTTAATTTTCACTAAACCCTAAGTTCATGAGGAAGGGGGGCACCCCTCTCACTAAGGAAACCAACTTTAAGTTGTTAACTTGACTTGGGGGGGTTTCTTCTAAGTGGATTTTCACTTTCCAACTTAGGAAATACATTAGAAAACATTTCCCCCTTTCTTTTCTTGACTTTAGTCACATTTACAATTTTTTGGCTTATTTACCTTAGTCAATTATTTGCTTATTTTTTACTGACTTGGACTCTTTATGGACAATGACCTAGCAAAACTTGTCCAATTTAGTTGGAACTTGGTCCAAGGGTGTAGTGAGTCATAAGACATTTTTTTTTAGTACTCACACCCCTATACAAAATCCCCAATGACCAATTTTTTACATTTTTCATCAAAAATAATTAAAATTTTCAATTTACGGAAAATTTTAATTATTAAAAAATCCTATAAAAACCCAACGGAATTCCTCAAGACTTGAGGATATGTCTAGCATGGTCATTTAAAACATATTTATACCTTAGTCACATATTGGGCTCAATCATTAGAACGTCTTTCACCACTTTTGAGGATTATTGAGTGAAAAACTCAAGAGTAATTAAAATCGATGAAAAACAAGATTAATTACCTAAGGAAAAAAAAACACTCGATGAAAGGACTTCCCTAATGATAAATTCCTAGGAAAATACATTATTAAAACTTGAACCATGCTAACATATTACAAAATTGTCCCACACAAGGGAGCAGACATTCCATGAACACAAAAAGAAGTGTTGGGGGCAAAATTTCCCTACTCAACCAAAAGCCTTCAAACTTGTCGTACCACAAGGTACATATCTTCATGGCACGTGGCGTTGACACCTAGTTGAAATAGGTGGTCAACATCTGGCTCCACATGGGGGCGTATGCTCAATCTTCGGGAAGGAGAGCATGCAAGAACCATAGAATCTGCTAAAAAAAGTTCTCACCAATAACCAACATAAGTACATGTAAAAATAATGAACAATAATTAACTAATGAAATGGCTATACAATGAACTATACACATAAATGAAAGAATAACAAAATTGAAAGAATCAAAGGATAAAGGTTAGATATGCGTTACAAAGGATTCCCCCATGGGCATTAGATGACTGCGTTGAAGATCATTTCAAGGTGGAGCCTTTTCACTGACATATCTAACTTTATGTCATCCAAATGGTCGAGATGAGTTTTCAGAAGACATATACACTTTACCCTTCTTTCTGATGTTCTGATGTGAACCATTTTTCTTAGTTCTCAACCACTTGATAAAATTTTCTTTAAATCCTTTTTGATGAAGTTGTTTTTGTGCCAAGGGAAAAGATCTAAAGTTTGTCGATTTTAATTCTTCCTTGAAAGGCATGGCATACTCTTCCATAGGTATGATATTTTGACTATCATTATCATTAATAACTTCCTTATCAACCTTATGATCTTCTACCAGGTTTATTCCACTTCTTCCTTWAGTTTCATTCTTTTTATGYTTGTCCTGTTTGTTGAAGACATCCTCTTCATCAAAATAAATTACCCCAATATCTAAGATGTATGGAATAGATGGCCCAAAAATCCTATSCAAATCTTCCTGACATCTAACTGATTCATCTGAAAGTTGGTGAACTGATGTTGATGATGCAATCCCGAATGACAAATTCAGCCGTGTTCCTGATTCTGAAGGAGTCACATCAATATCCCTTTGACTTGGAGCTTCTTCAAGAAAAATACCATCAAAAGAATCCATGGTATCCCAAACATTACAAACACTTGGGAGTTCATCCTTAATTTTATCCTTGACAGACGCTAGAAAATTAGATGGCACCTCATAACATCCCATATCTAATTCATGATATAGAAACTCATTTATGGGTTTTTTGGGATCTTCAACATGATATTTTCTTTCAAATTCTTTATTTAGTCTAAACATGGCCCCATCTGGAGTGGAAATGATTGCATAAGTTAAATCCATTTGTATACTACCCCCCAAATTTGCAGTTGTTTTCCTTGAGAGCAACATACCCCAAGCATCAGGCACATCAATCAACACTATGTCCATTTCTATTTGAATATCAGGGAAGGTAGCCAAATGCACGTGTAAGCCTTTTATCAAACCATGCAACTCAATTGTTTTACTATCCGTGTCACAAATCTTATGATAAGGCCTTGAAATCCTTAAATATAATTGTTCCATTACTTTATTAGTCATAACATTTGAACTTGCTCCAAAATCAAGCATGCAATTATGAAGGAGATAATCATTCATAAGTAGAGAAAGAAAAAACGGTTGATTCTTTTCGTTTCCCCTATCGTATTTTTTCAAAATCACAGGTGCATCCTGGTAAGCTACAACCTATGGCTTGTCACCATTATCTTGAGGGGGATTTTCTATAGCTTTGAGCAATTTCCCCTTTTGAGATGAAATCTTCATAATTTCTGCTACAAGGACCAACATTTTTGCATTATTCAACCACCCTCCTAAGTCAATATTTAATTTTGAATTTATAGGAGCAATTGATTTAGAAGGGGGAGAAGGTGTCTTAGGAACACTTGCTTGTGTCCTATTTTGATTTTTGGTCCCATCTCTTTGATAAGTGAAACCTCTATATCTAGCCGTTTTTTATACTTGTTTGGGAGTAGGCTTAGGACCAAAATTTTCTGTTACTTTGTCCACAACTTCATTTATGCATTTTACCTCCCTACTATGCCCCACTAATTCCATCCATTCATTCATGCCCACATTATATTCATGACCAAACATATTAACTTGCTCATTTTCTGATCTAGAGGGTTCTCGTTCGTTACAAGTTTGAAGAAAGATTTGGCAAGTTGATTCTTCAGGAAATTGCCCACAAGGTCTACAATATGGGATAACTTGGTGGTGAACCAAGTTAGTAGACTCAAAAGGATTTGGGGGCATTTTCTCTTGAGGTGGGGGTCTCTTTTTCCACTTATCATTTGGCTTATGATGAGGCCTATTAGCTTGAGCCCTCTCCATGGCCACCAACCTATTTTGCATGGCGGCCATCTAATTAGCATGGTTAAAATCTATTTGTTTTATTTGATTAGCCTTGTTAATCTTCATTTTCTTAATTAATTGGGTGAGTTCCTTAATGCCATCACTAGGAGATTCTTGATTTTCAACTTTATCCTTCTTCTCTTCATTTGGTTTGGAAGAAGTTCCCCTTGAAAAACCAGGCATATTTGACTTCCTAACATCTTGCATATTTTTCTCTATCTTGATAGCATACTTTTGTGCGTATTTTAGAGTTGTTGGATCTTTATCCCTTAACTGATATATGATTTCTCCCTTAGAGGCTTCCATCAAATGAATTAATATAGAGGCATCAAGAGGCTTAATAGTTTTAGGGAGGCTTTTAACCAAGTCATTACATATCTTATTGAATTCTTCTATTGTTTCATTTTCCTTCTTTTGATTAGAGCTAAGGGAAGCCAATAAATGACAATCTTCCTTCTTATCAACCCATATTTCCATTAAGGCTTTCTGTATTTCCGCCAAGGTGCTAAATTTTTCATCATCCTGTTCCATGAACCAATCTGCAAAATCATCTTCCAAAGATAAAACAAAAAGATTCATCTTGGTATCTTCACAGTGTTGAGCATTACACCATCTACTGATGCACAAGTTGAACTTTCTGACGTGATATTGGGCACTAATAACGTTATTTTCTTGAAAAATAGGTGTTTTCTCAATAGATTTGTCAGGAACAGGATGAGGATAACCTTGAATATAAGTAAAATTACATGGCTTACATTGGTCACCCATAGTTGTTGTAGGACTATTAGATACAAATAAGAAATGTATACAAGAGATTGTTTCTTCCCCAAGAATTTCAAGGAGCCTACTAGGAGCTAGTATGTTTATTCTCCTCCTATACACCCTTTCAGGTTCAAGAAGGGAATCAACCAACCCTTGTGGGTTGCTCCTGGTAGGATACCTCAAAGAATGATTAAATGGAGTCGCCACTTGGAGATTAAGCAATGTATAACAACAAATCTTAAGGTTGTAATGAATTAAGGGACAAGTTTATTACTTAGTTTTTTTTTTAAATAATTAATTAAATTTGTCAATTAACCAAGAACAAGAGACTTGTCCTCGGCAATGACGCCAAATATGTTGCCATCCAAATACACACCTACAAATGTGGAGAAGTCTCCAACCCACTTGGTGTGCCTTGGAGGCACAAACATGAGTCCAGACCCACTGTCACCTCAATATGGATTCCTTCCGTCTAGGCTCAGTCATAGGGAAGTCAAGGGGAGTAGACCCTATTAAACTATGTGAAGATTTTATTGGTTCTAGGAGTTAATTAATTTGTTGATTAGGGAGACCCAACTCAATGAAAATCAACCATGCAAAATGTAGTTCATTTAATGACAAGCATACCTTTTACAACAATTTAGATTAGTACCTAAATATTATCAAATTTCTATTATTGAAATATATTCACAAAAAAGATATCTTTACAACTTGAAATAAAGAATAAATTTATCCACACAATGATTCACAATTTTTTTTTACATATAAATAATTACTTTCCAAGGAATTAAAAAATGCTTGAATAAAGAATAAAGAATAATGTAAATAACTTCCAAAAAATAAATGGAATGTAAATACTTGAAAATAAATTGTTGAAATGGAAATTGCAAGGAAATGTAAATATTTTGAAAAGTGAATAGGTTGATTTTAATAAATTTTAGGTCTCTTTTTGACTTAGGGGGAATTAGATATGAAATGTTTCAAACCTAAACTATGTGACTACCTCAAGTCCTTATCCTCTATCCAAGAGGAAATGATAGGTGCTCAACAAGAGAACAATAAGGTTCTCCCCTAGCTCCATAAGTCAAGTCCAAATTGTTTGGGCGCTCAACAAGGAGGACACTTAGTGTCGTGAAACCGTACTCGACTTCAATCCCTTCTAGCCTCCACAAGTCACCTTATTTTAGTGGCCAAACAATAATGGAAAATGAGTGCCTAATTAAACTAACCACTCAATCATTTTCCCTTTCTTATTACCCAAGATCCACAAAGTGGCAAGGGGAGGGAATACGGGGAAAAGGCGGGGTAAATTTTATTTACTTTGCAAAAAAATAATCTTTAACCACTAGCCAACACGATTTTGCAAGGGTGGTAGAGCCACTCACATGCAAGGTGTGGGAAAACAATAAATAAATTGCATAAAAATAAATAACAATGAACAAACTTAGCCACACAACTTTGGCACAATGTGGAGGACAAAGCCTACCGATTTTGTGACAAAGGTGGGTAAAAATTTAACTACTTTACAAGCCTCACAACTATGGCACAAGGTGAAGGACAAAGCCTACCGATTTTGTGACAAAGGCGGACAAACAAATTAAGCAAAAATTAGAAAATTAAATCTAAACTAGCCAACACGATTTTGCAAGGATGGCTAAGCCAATCACATGCAAGGTGTGGGAAAAAAAATTAAAATTAATTTACAGATTAAGAACTTTGAAAGAAATTAGAGAATGCAAGCCCAAGAGACTCTCTTGGGCTGCTTACAATGACTTAGAAAGTAAGAGAAGGAAAGGGGTTTTGCACCAAAGCTTATAGATGTTTTCTTGAGCCTTTAGTGGTCAAATTTGGGCAACACCTCTCCTTTTACTTGTGAAAACCCGCATAAAACAATGAATAAATCTTGCTAGAAAATGCTAAAAATCACCTAAACAAGTTAGTTTTTGGTTAGTATATAAACAAAAAAATATATATACAAAATCTGAACTTGGAAAATGATTGAAAGAAAGATTTAAATGATTATTTATGTAGAAAATAAGTATCAGAAGCTGAAAATTAAATCAAAAAATTAAGTGAAGTGAAATGAATTATCTGGAGTCCACTCCTCCAAGCTTTGGTAACCTGTAAATTTGTAAACCCTTGCTACACAATGAGGCAATAAGGTGAGATCTTTTAAAAGGCCTACAAAACACTTTGCAAATATTAGTAAAAACAAATCACATAAACCTAGAGCAATACTACTGCAGATTTATCCCTAGCAAAATACTTTGCTTAGAGTTCTTCAAACAAAACAATGTGAGCAAAAATAAACAAAAATTCACAATATTACCTCACCCAAATAAAAACACCATACAAGAAGAACCAAAAAGCACCAAGAGAACACGAAGAGATCCTCCAAAGATTCACTTTATTGTTCAAAAGAATGGTTGAAATATTGCAGCGAGATTACATGAGAGAAATGAGGAGAGAGCAAGAGAGAGTGGGGAGAAAATTTGACATAATAGAGTTGTTGTGAGACTTCATGTCAAAATGAGGAGAGGGGGGTTCCTTTTAAATAAGGGAAAGAGGAGAGACTCATCTTGGATGAGTTATAAATGTCACCAATCCAAGAGAGAGAGAACCAGTTAAGGGGGGAGCACTTTTAGGTTTTTGGGATGAGTTAGGGTTTGAGGGGTGAGTTGTGAGGGGGTGAGACCCTTTTTATTGTGTTAAAACTTTTGAATAGTCTCTAAGGGGGGCGCACTTAGGATTTGATGCCTCCTCACATTTTAATTTTTACTAAACCCTAAGTTCATGAAGAAACCAACTTTAAGTTGTTAACTTGACTTGGGAGGTTTCTTTTAAGTGTATTTTCACTTTCCAACTTAGGAAATACATGAGAAAATATTTCCCCTTTCGTTTCTTGACTTTAGTCACGTTTACAATTTTTTGGCTTTTTTACCTTGCCAATTATTTGTTGATTTTTGACTGACTTGGACTCATGGAAAATAACCTAGCAAAACTTGTCCAATTGAGCTGAAAATTGGTCCAAGGGTGTAGGGGGTCATAATAAATTTGTTTTGAGTACTCACACCCCTATACAAAATCCCTAAGGACCATTTTTTTACATTTTTCATCAAAAATAATTAAAATTTCCAATTTACGAAAAAAATTAATGGTTAAAAAATCCTATCAAAACCTAACGGAATTCTGCAAGAATCTAGGAGATGTCTAGCATGGTCATTTATAGAATCTTTATACCTTATTCACCTACTGGGCTCAATCATTAGAATTCATTTCACCACTTTAGAGGATTATTGAGTGAAAAACTCGAGAATAATTAAAATCGTTGAAAAACAAGATTAATTGCCYGAGGAAAAAAAAACTCGATGAAAGGACTTCCCTAATGATAAATTCCTAGGAAAATAAATTATTAAAACTTGAAACGTGCTAACATATTACAAAATTATCCCACGCAGGGGAGTGGACATTCCGTGAACACATAAATAAGTGTTGGGGGCATAATTGCCCTACTGAGCCAAAAGTCTTCAAACTTGTCGTACCACAAGGTACATATCTTCATTGCACATGATGTTGACACCTAGTTGAAATAGGTGGTCAATATATGGCATGGATCATGATTGAGGTGACTGTATTGTAAATTGTAGGAGATGCAAAAGTGTGCAAAGGGATCCACATTGAAGTTTTATTGTTTGTCAAATATTCAAGAAAAACCTTGATAGAAAAATGTTTGAGTTTTTGTGCTTCAAGTAGTTGTTGAAGAAGATGTGGACTACTATAGTGGAGAAATTTTAGCTATGGACGGAGGAGCATCTTAACGAACATGGAGCATTAAGAAGGCTATGGGAAAGTGGAATGTTGTGCAAACAAGTCATTTGCTTCCATTTGGTTCAATATATTGTCGAGACTCAATAACCCTTCTAGTTCGGTAGTGCCACACTGTGCCTAGTTGAGATGATGCAACATGTAAAAGGCATGTTAGCACGGGATGAAAAACTCTTGACATTCTTGATGGGCATTCACATCTATCTTAAATGGTGGATTAATCAACAATGGTTGGAAAGACTTAATGGATTTCTCTCACATGCCCATAGTCGAGATACAAATGACAAAGTTGATATTTTAATCTAGGAATTCTTAAGTAAACTTAGTTGATATATATATATATATATATATATATATATATCTGTGTGTGTGTGTTTTCTTTTTGTTAATTTGGTGCAGTATTGGAGCTTAATGCTTATTTTGTTTTGTAATTAATGAGGCACGGGCCTCATGTCTCCTAAACGCTTTGTATTTTAGTTTCTAAGTGATTGCACCATGTTTTTGCAACATTATTATTAGCTTAATACAAATTTGTTTTCACAGTGGTTTTGTTCCTCCTCACATGCAAAGGTGAGAATGATTAGTGCACTCATTTTGATTAAAACAAAAATATCAACTAGATGAGGAGGTAACTATCCTAGAGTCTATTAATGAGAGGACCCATGTATTGGTCCATATTCAACTCAAATGGATAAGGAGTTAGTGATCATTTTCCTAGCTTGTTTGCACAACAATGATATAGGGTTTGTGTTTCTTCATGCATACATAGAAACTGGTAAGCATGTAAACATTTATATGGTATGTAATTACCAAATTTCTTTTGCATAATTAGGTGTATGAATGCTTTCCTATTTAGACCATAATATATATAGTCATTCTATGTGCAAGTGAAGCAACTTGCCCTCAATTTAAAAGTATAAAGAAAATAATCTTCACATGAGACTTACCCTTCTTCTTCTTTAAGTAAAAAATCATAGAAGATATCTCATTTTCTCTAGTTTTAGTATCCATTGTTGGTATGATGAATCCCATATTACAACATAACATGGAGAAACAAGAGAGAGACCTTGACATTGAAATGCCACACAAAGGATATAGAAATACATGAATATATACAACCCAAGAGAGTATGGGTTCTTCACCAATTTACTACTTTACTTGGAATATACCCGTACAATTCCTTATGCCATATTCTCTTACACTTTATGACCCCTCTCTCCACATTTGACATTGTGACAAATTCCTCCTTTTTCTTTTTTTCTCATATATTCAGTTACACACACCTTTAGATTCTTGAGACTCCTAGGATACAAACCCTACTAGGACACACAACTAACACATTACAACATTTTAATGTGTTTAACCATGACCATATAAAAATGGTCATTATTCATGTTACCCCTTCATCTGACAGGGGTTTACTCTTGGAAAGCTCTACGAACCTTGTTGCTATTGTGTGACACCAAGACTGATGCATTGCACAACACTTGGAATGTCTCAAAAGCTAAGTGAGGCTCAAGCCTCCATCGTGCCTTGCTGCTCCTCCTCATCAACCTCTGATGCACTGAAGCTATAGCACCAACTCTCTGTCTGCTCAACTGCTATGAAACTGTAGCTATACTGGGTGGACCAGTCACCCACTCTGAAGATGTCTAGGGACACTGAGTATCATCTCCCTCTGAATCACTGCTGTGAGTCAGTCGGTCCTCCTCAACTCTGTATCCCCATCTAGTGCTGGATGGTTTAATAATAGACAAGGTAGTCACAAATGCACACTCTCTGGCAGACTGATCACTGAACTCTATCTCCTCTGTTGTCTCTGTTGGCACATCTTGCTGCTTCTTCTTCTTCTTGGGACAATGTCCTGCATAGTGACCCATCTCTCCACAAGCAAATCATCTCACTGTGCTCATGTTTCTCTTTTGCCCACTGTTGTTGCTGATCTCTCCTCCCTGTGGTGGGGCCCCAAACTTGGGACCCTGCAGACCTCCACCACCGGTCGTCTTCTTGCCCTTTGTCTAAAGAGCAAGGTCTTCATCACCCGGAACTGACTGCTGCTACTGTCGTTGCTGTCCAGAAGCCTCGGCTGCAAGCCTAATCTTCTCCTGGACGAATTCATCCCACATCCTCTCCCATGTAGGCATGACCTCCCTATCAACAATGCCCCGTACAAATGGACCCCAAGGTTTGGTGAAGCTATTCATATCTTGCCTCACCAAAGAGTTAGGGTTCACAACCTCTCCAACGACTGCCAACTTGTCTCTGATCTGAGTGTATCTACCAAGGAATGAAGTAAATGACTCATCCTCGAGCATGTGAATGCCCCTGAGTCGGTCATGAAGAACCATCTTCCGGTTCTCATTAGAGCTCTCGTACAACTTGCACAAAGATGCCCACATCTCGAATGCACAAGTCTTCCCAGTCAAGTGGGGAATAATGTGATCTCTCACAGCATCGCAAATAATCCTCTTTGCCTTGTTGTTCCTCCTCCTGAACTCTACCACCAAGATGGGAGCAGTGATAAGAATGGGAGGAACAACTGCCTCGACTATGTCCCATAGCTCGAGGTCCTCTAAGACAAAGACCATCCTCGCCTTCCAAGGCGACCAATTGCTAGCCTCGGCTAGCCTGTCCTCCACACGCATCTGAGATATCGACATGTCTGTCACATTGTGCTCACTCTGATGCTCCCAATGCAAAGGAACGCTACCTCACTCCTATCAACACAGGTGTGAAAAGAGGCAAGCGAAACCACAACCTCAATCCTAATCAGTAGGTGTGAAAAGAGGTCGTACTCTACAGCCTCACTCTTGTCCACGCAGGTGTGAAAAGAGGTTGTCCACAAGTGTCAAAAATCAGCCCAACAAATCTGCTCACAATTGTCCACAAACACTGTAAACTGGCTGTCCAAAATCTACCCTGAGCTGTCCAACTGGAAACGAATGAGAGGTACCTTCAGATATGGAGTTTACCCACTGTTTTGGACTGTAAACTTACTGTCCAAAACAACCAACAAATCTGATATAAAACTTCTCCAAACTGCCCACAAAAGTGCTCCAAAATCAGCAAGTCTAAGCTACCTTTGGCTCTGATACCATGTAGAAATATCTGAGGTCCTATGAGGCTGCCACCTAAGGTCTGTCGTTGACCTTAGTATGGCTCTAAGTTTCAACTGTATGACTGTCTTATTTTGCTGTTTTAGGATAGCAAACAATCATTCCACTTTCTGCTCAATGTTTTGAAGGTTAAATGCTCTTTTAAGGTGCCCTTGCAAGTGTTTTCTTATCTCAATGTTAGCACATGCAATATAAATTAAAACACATAACACTACCTCTAGATATTTAACTTTAAAATGTTGATCTACACTTCTAAACATGCATAAATTTGAGACATGTATTTTTTGTCAACATGACCCTAGATAAAACCCCCCCGGAGAAAACCAATTTGGGGTGTACGTCTATATAATGATGATCAAAGCGAGAGATACAACAAGTAATACAATACAA
>SNQJ01S0016260.1:99678-125111 GCA_010110895.2 Picea sitchensis | reverse complement strand
CCCAAAGATGCCATCTTACGCCCACTACTACCAGACCCTCATTCCCCACATGCCTGTTCTGCCCGGGAGTATACACCTTCACACGCACAGTCCATCGGTGCTAATCTCCTCTCTGGGTCTCGGCAATAGGCCAGATCAGGAAGTCTCAGAGTCTGAAGCTGGTGCTGGACACTTTCTGGAAGTAACCGCTTCCCAGCAAACTCTTTCACCTGGAAAGAGTTGCTCACAGGCCAACAAGCCTCACGTAGTCCAGTACTGCGTGGTCAAAAAAACCCACAGGAAAAACAGACACGAGCTATCCAACAGGTTTAACAATGGCGGATGGTCTCACAGGTTGCCTCCACACATAGGCTCAACGCTCAGACAGAGGATATTTCGGCCTTTCAGAATTCAACACACACAGAGGCTATTCCCGAAATCAACACAGACTATTTAATTTCCCGTTCCAGAACAAAGGAATACACCAGTTTCCTCAGAGCCAGATACATGCTTCCTCGAACTGGTTCGGCGATGGAAAATGGGTCTCACGGGTTGGCTTCGGGACAGAGAGGTACGGATTATTCAGGACAATCACAGGCTTTCCAGTTCTCAGGGACGCACGAGGTATTCTTTGCAGAGGTTGATTTAATCGTACTTCTCAGAGCCTGTACACGCTCAGGCAGTCGGTTAGAATGGAGGAGGAAATCCCCCTCACGGATCATCTTGGCCGTTTTATCTGCATGCACCAGGGCTGACACTTGTCACCCTTGGAACTGCATGCGTTCCATCAGCCTGCATCTCTTTTGCACGCTTTCCCTTCCCAAAACTTAGGATAAACAGAAATGCACATGTCTCTTTTTGAAATAATATTAAAATATTATTTCCCAGGCTTAAGCCCCCTAGGCTCAACACTTAGCCCCTTTCCCACCTTCCAGCCCCTAGTTTCTTGCCCATTCTGTGGATGCTCAGTCCCCCTTCACTCATTCATCGTGGTCGGTCTGCACCTGGCGGTGTTTATATTTATTGATGTGCTGCATACATACAGATACAAAATCCAGGCCCTTGGCCTTCCACCCTTAGGCTCTCTGGCCTAATCAAACACATAAGCCTACCGGCTTATACAAAACTTGGCTCACCAGCCTATAACACATATTTACAATCTCTTTCAGATCATGGTTTACATCGGGGCTCGGCCTTGGGGACACTACAACATACATCTAAGTGAATGAGATCTAGGAATCCTTTTGCTTTATTGTCTCTCTTCGGGAAGGGGTTTTTGATGTTATTTCCTTGTGCACATCCATTGCACACACATGCATGGTCAACCTTGAATTCTGGTAGACCTGTGACTGCCTTGGTTACATATGGTAATGCTTTGTAGTTGATGTGGGATAATATTCCATGCCAAATTTCACATGGATTCTCAATGGAATGGGTCAAGGCTTCTTTTGAGTGACCCTTTAGCTTATACAAGCCACCTTTTTCTTTTCCAATAACAATTTCTTCTTCCATGGTTTTTCCTTTGGGCCACATAAGAACTTCTCCATCTATGAAGAAAACTATGAAGCCTTTCTTCTCTAAAGCTGAAATAGAAAGTAATTTCTTTGTCAAACCTGGTACATATAATACATCCTTCATCTTCATTGGGGTCCCTGAATCAAGTTTGTAATTTGATTCTCCTACTCCTTTGATAGGGTATTGATAGTCATCTCCAAGTGTAACCTTTTGGGGAAACTTATTTTTTGTAAGGCAAGAGAGAATGTCTCTTTGACCTGTCATGTGCTCGGAAGAACCACTTTCTATGAGCCAATTGTCCTCACCAGGTGAGACTGATCCTGAGAGGGCAGAGATTAAGACATAGTATTCAATCTATTCTTTTATCATCTTTGTGGGTGGATCTTCATCTTCAACTGCATGGGCATGGTGCCTCTTGTTTCTCTTTTTGTATTCTTCTCATCTAGATGGACAATTCTTAGCAATATGTCCCATCTTGTCACAATGGTAACATTGGTAGGATGAGAAATCTTTTTCTCTTCTTTGACCTTTCTGAAACTTCTGGAATCTCCTTGGAGGGTGAGATTCTTTATGTATGAATTTTTTTTGGGGGTGAGACTCCTTATGCGTTTCTTTCTTTAAGTAATACCTCTTTATTCCTCCTTTAGTATGAGTAGMTAGGTATTGATCTTCATCTCTTGATAGCAATGCTTCTTGGTTAGCTACTCTTGCTTCTTCTTGAACACATTCTTCCCAAAGACTGTTAAAGTGTAGTTTCTCCTTTATGGCACAAATAGTTTGGATGAATGCATCCCAAGGTCTTGTGAGACCATTAAGGGTTGTCATTATAAGTTTGTCTTCATCTATATTATCTTTAATTGCTTTTAGTTGTTCTTTGAATTGTGATATTCTGGAGAAATATTCATGAATTGTTTCTCCTTTTTGCATCCTTGTACTTTTCATCTTCTGATTGATGTTCCTTCCTTCATATAATCTGGTTAGGGCATCAAAAATTTCTTTTGGATTCTTCTTTGAAGCCACTTGAGGAATCAAGTGATCTTTAATAGAATTTGCAATGATTCTTTTGGCCCTAATTGTGTCCTTTTGGTGTTTTTCTTTAGCTGCAACATCGACAGGTTCTGGTACATTTTCTTTAATGAATCTTGCTAGGTCATTCTCTTCAAGAATGAGTGAAATACTATACTTCCAGGCACAAAAGTTTTCCACCTTCTAGCTTGTCAACAAGCTTAGTGCTTGCATACATGTTTTACCTAGAGCTAGGAAAATGACCAAAAATTGAAAATGCTCAGAATTTAATTTTGAACTTACTAGGAGGTGCGCTTGGCTGAGGCGAGTAGCCTGGTGTAGTTAGATTTCAAAAAATCCAAAATTTTCCCCTTCAAACTTGACCATCGGATTTCTAGACTGGTACTTCTGGTTTTCTCGTACTTTTGGTTTCCTGGTACTTCTGGTACCGGTGAAAACTAGGGTTTCACTTTTCGGGAGTTTTATCCACTGAAAAGGTGCACTGAAGGTGCCAATGAGTTCCCTAGGCTAGGGTGCACTTTTCTAGATGATTTTTGGGCTGGAATTCCTCTTCAATAAAAAACCCTAATTTTCTTGTACGACAACAATGACATTTTTCTTTATCCAGTGAAAGATGCTCTCTTAAGCTTAGCTCTGATACCATGTTAAGGTTTAAGCTATTATTAGGTTTCTTTTCAATTTACTAGATAACCATAACATATATAGGATCACTAAGAGAAACACAATCACAAGATACACAACATTTATCCTGGGAAACCCTCATGGGGAAGAAGACCCAACAAAAACTTCCTTAATATAGATAGCCAATACAATGGCAAGACAATAAACCAAACACTAGAGAATATCATCTACTAAGCAATGCGCCTCTCTCTCTTCCTTCTTCTCAAACTGCAGCTACCAAACTTGCGCTCTGGATGATCGAATGAGTGAGTGAACAAATGATGCCTTGGCTTCCTTTATTTATACAAACTGGTAGGTGTTGAAAAGGTGTCTCTTCGCTGGGTAGGGCTGACTTGTCTTCTGAGTGGTTAAAACCACTTTAAATTGCTCAGGGGTCGACTTCTTAATTTGCATAATATGTTTAGGGTTTGACCAATTTGCAAAAGGGGATTTGGTCAATTACAATGCCCAACATGATCAATCCACAAAAGGGGATTGATCTAATGAATAATAAATCAATAATAAATATAATACTCTTTGTAGTTACAATATTTCAACACTTAGCCAAGAGGAAGTGATGGGTGTTGAACAAGAGAGCAACAAGGTTCTCCCCTAGCTCCACAAGTCAAGTCCAAAGTGCTTGGGCGCTCAACAAGGAGGACAATTAGTGTTGTGAAACCATCCTTGACTTCAACCCCTTCTAGCCTCCACAAGTCACATTGTTTTAGTGGCCAAAAAATAATGGAAAATGAGTTCCTAATTAAACTAACCACTTAATCCATTGTCATTTCTTATTATCCAAGATCCACAAAGTGGCAAGGGGAGGGAATATGGGACAAAGGCAGAGTAAATTTTATTTACTTTACAAAAAAGAACTTTAAGTAGTAGCCAACATGATTTTGCAAGGGTGGCAAAGACACTCACATGCAAGGTGTGGGAAAACAATAAACAAATTGCTTAACAAATAAATAACAATGAACAAACTTAGCCACGCAACTTTGGCACAATGTGGAGGACAAAGCCTACCAATTTTGTGACAAAGGTGGGTAAAAATTTAACTACTTTACAAGCCTCACAACTATGAAACAAGGTGGAGGACAAAACCTATCGATTTTGTGACAAAGGCAAGCAGACAAATTAAGCAAAAATCAGAAAATTAAATCTAAACTAGATAGCATGATTTTGCAAGGATGTCTAAGCCATTCACATGCATGGTGTGGGAAAAAAATTTAAAACTAATTTACAGATTATGAACTTGAGAAATTAGAGAATGCAAGCCCAGGAGACTCTCTTGGGCTGCTTACAATGACTTTGAAATCAAGAGAAGGAAAAGGGTTTTGCACCAAATCTTGTAGATGTTTTCTTGAGCCTTTAGTGGCCAAATTTGGGCAACACCTCCTTTTTTACTAGTGAAAACCTACATAAAACAATAAATAAAGTTTGTTGGAAAATGCTAAAAATCACTTAAACAAGTTAGTTTTTGGTTAGTATATAAACATAAATTTTTATATACAAAATACGAACTTGGAAAATCATTTGAAAGCAAGATTTAAACGATTATTTATGCTGAAAATAAATATTAGAAGCTGGAAATTAAATCAGAAAATTATGTGAAGTGAAATGAACCCTTTGGAGTCCACTCCTCCAAGATTTGGTAACCTGTAAATATGTATACCCTTGTTACACAATGATGCAAGAAGGTGAGATCTTTTAAAATGCCTACAAAATATTTTGCAAACACTAGTAAAAGAAAATTACATAAACCTATAGCAATACTACTACAGATTTATCCCTAGCAAAATACTTTGCTTAGGGTTATTCAAGTAAAACAATGTGAGCAAAAATAAACAAAAATTCACAATATTACCTCATCCAAAGAAAAACACATACAAGAGAAACCAAAGAGCACCAAGAGAACACCAAGAGATCCTCCAAATCTTCACTTTATTGTTCAAAAGAATGGCTGCAATATTGCAGCAAAATTACATGAGAGAAATGAGAGAGCAAGAGAGAGCGGGGAGAAAATTTGGCATAATAGAGTTGTTGTGAGACTTCATGTCAAAATGAGGAGAGGGGAATTCCTTTTAAAGAATGGAAAGAGGAGAGACCCATCTTGGATGAGTTATAAGTGTCACCCATCCAAGAGAGAGAGAGAACTAGTCAAGGGGGCACACTTTTAGGGTTTGGGGATGAGTTAGGGTTTGAGAGGTGAGTTGTGAGGGGGGGAAACCCCTTTTCTTGTGTTAAAATTTTTGACTAGGCTCTAAGGGGGGCACACTAAATATTTGAGGCCTTCTCACACTTTAATTTTCACTAAACCCTAAGTTCATGAGGAAGGGGGTCGCCCCTCTCACTAAAGAAACCAACTTTAAGTAATTAACTTGAATTTGGGGGGTTTCTTCTAAGTGTATTTTCACTTTCCAACTTAGGAAATACATTATAAAAAATTCCCCCCTTTATTTTCTTGACTTCAGTCACGTTTACAATTTTTTGGCTTTTTTACCTTTGTTAATTATTTGCTTATTTTTTACTGACTTGGACTCCTCATGGACAATGACCTAGCAAAACTTGTCCAATTGAGCTGAAACTTGGTCCAAGGGTGTAAGGGGTTATGAGATTTTTTTTTTTGAGTACTCACACCCCTGTACAAAATCCCCAATGACCAATTTTTTACATTTTTCATCAAAAATAATTAAAATTTCCAATTTACGGAAAATTTTAATTATTAAAAAATCCTCTAAAAACCTAATGGAATTCCTCAAGACTCTAGGAGATGTATAGCATGGTAATTTACAACATCTTTATACCTTAGTCACATATTGGGCTCGATCATTAGAACTTCTTTCACCACTTTGGAGGATTATTGAGTGAAAAACTCAAGAGTAATTAAAATCGATGAAAAACAAGATTAATTACCTCAGGAAAAAAACACTCTATGAAAGGAATTCCCTAATGATAAAGTCCTAGGAAAATACATTATTAAAACTTGACCCATGCTAACATATTACAAAATTATCCCACGTAGGGGAGCGAACATTCCATGAACACAGAAATAAGTGTTGGGGGCAGAATTGTCCTGCTTAGCCAAAAGTCTTCAAACTTGTCATACAAAAAGGTACATATCTTCATGGCATATGACGCTAAAACCTAGTTGAAATAGGTTGTTAACATGTCCACATGGGGGTGTATGCTCAATCTTCAGGAAAGAGAACATGCAAGAACCACAGAATCTGCAAGACAAAGTTCTCACCATTAACCAACATAAGTACATGTAAAAGGAATAAACAATAATTAATTAATGAAATGACTATACAATGAACTATACACATAAATGAAAGAATAAAAAAATTGAAAGAATCAAAGGATAAAGGTTAGATATACGTTACAAAGGATGCCCCCATGGGCATCCGATGACTGTTTCAAGGTGGAGCCTTTTCACTAACATATCTAACTTTATGTCATCCAACTGGTTGAGAAGAGCTGTCAGAAGACCTATAAACTTTACCCTTCTTTTTGATGTTCTGATGTAAACCCTTTTTCTTAGTTCTCAACCACTTGATAAAATTTTCTTTGAATCCTTTCTGATGAAGTTGTTTTTGTGCCAAGGGAAAAGATCTAAAGTTTGTCGATTTTAATTATTCCTTGAAAGTCATGGCATACTCTTCCATAGGGATGATATGTTGACTATCATTATCATTACTAACTTCCTTATCATCCTTATGATCTTGTACCAGGTTTATTCCACGTCTTCCTTTCTTTTCATTCTTTTTATGCTTGTCCTATTTGTTGAAGACATCCTCTTCATCAAAACAAATTACGCCAATCTCTAAGATGTATGGAATAGATGGCCCAAAAATCCTATCCAACTCTTCCTAACATCTAACTGATTCATTTGAAATTTGGTGAACTGATGTTGATGATGCAGTCTCGAATGAAAAATTCAACAGTGTTCTTGATTCTGAAGGAGTCACATCAATATCCCTTTCACTTGGATCTTCTTCAAGAAAAAAACCATTAAAAGAATCCATGGTATCCCAAACATTACAAACACTTGGGAGTTCATCCTTAAGTTTCTCCTTGATAGACGCCAGAAAATTAGATGGCACCTCATAACATACCATATCTAATTCATCATATACAAACTCATTTATGGGTTTTTTGGGATCTTCAACATGATATTTTCTTTCCAATTCTCTATTTGGTCTAAACTTGGCCCCGTCTGGAGTGGGGATGATTGCATAAGTTAAATCCATTTGTATACTACCCCCCAAATCTGCAGTTGTTTTCCTTGAGAGAAACATACCCCAAGCATCGGGCACATCAATCAACACTATGTCCATTTCTATTTGAATATTAGGGAAGGTAGCCAAATGCACTTGTAAGCCTTTTATCAAACCATGCACCTCAATTGTTTTACTATCCATGTCACAAATGTTATGATAAGGCCTTGAAATCCTTAAATTTAACCGTTCCATTACTTTATTAGTCATAACATTGAACTTGCTCCAAAATCAAGCATGCAATTCCGAAGGATATAATCATTCATAAGTAGAGAAAGAAAAAACGGTTGGTTCTTTTCGTTTCCCCTATCCCAGATTTGAAAAATCATAGGTGCACCATGGTAAGCTACAACTTGTGGCTTGTCACCATTACCTTGAGGATTATTTTCTATAGCTTTGAGCAATTTCCCCTTTTGAGATGGAATCTTCATAATTTCTACTACAGGGACCAACATTTTTGCATTATCCAACCACCCTCCTAAGTTAATATTTAATTATGAATTTGTAGGAACAATTGATTTAGGAGGGGGAGAAGGTGTCTTAGGAACACTTGCTTGTGTCCTATCTTGATTTTTGGTCCCATCTCTTTGATAAGTGAAACCTCTATATCTAGCCATTTCTGATACTTGTTTGGGAGTAGGCTTAAGACCAAAATTTTCTGTTACTTTGTCCACAACTTCATTTATGCAATTTACCTCCCTATTATGCTCCATTAATTCCATCCATTCATTCATGCCCATATTATATTCATAACCAAACATATTAACTTGTTCATTTTCTGATCTAGAGGGTTCCCCTTCATCACAAATTTGAAGAAAGATTTGGCAAGTTGATTCTTCATGAAATTGCCCACAAGGTCTACAATATTGGATAACTTGGTGGTCAACCAAGTTAGTAGACTCAAAAGGATTTGGGGGCCTTTTCTCTGGAGGTGGGGGTCTCTTTTTCCACTTATCATTTGGCTTATGATGAGGCCTATTAGCTTGATCCCTCTCCATGGCCACCAACCTATTTTGCATGGCGATCATCTAATTAGCATGGTTAAAATCTATTTTTTTTATTTGATTATCCTAGTTAATCTCCATTTGCTTAATTAATTGGGTGAGTTCCTTAATGCCATCACTAGGAGATTCTTGATTTTCAACTTTCTTCTTATTCTCTTCATTGGGTTTGGAAAAAGTTCCCCTTGAGAAACCATGCATATTTGACTTCCTAGCATCTTGCATATTTTTCTCTATCTTGATAGCAAACTTTTGTGCATCTTTTAGAGTTGTTGGATCTTTATCCCTTAACTGATATATGATTTCTCCCTCAGAGGCTTCCATTAAATGAATTAATATTGAGGCATCAAGAGGCTTAATAGTTTTAGGGAGGCTTTTAACCATGTAATTAAATATCTTATTGAATTCTTCGATTGTTTCATTTTCCTTCTTTTGATTAGAGCTAAGGGTAGCCAATAAATGACAATCTTCCTTCTTATCACCCCATATTTCCATTAAGGCTTTCTGGATTTCCACCAAGGTGCTAAATTTTTCATCATCCTGTTCCATGAACCAATCTACAAAATCATCTTCCAAAGATAAAACAAAAAACTTCATCTTGGTATATTCATAGTCTTGAGAATTACACCATCTACTGATGCACAAGTTGAACTTTTTGACGCCATACTGGGCACTAATAGCGTTATTTTCTTGAAAAATAGGTCATTTCTCAATAGATTTGTCAGGAAGAGGATGAGGATAACCTTGAATATTAGTAAAATTACATGGCTTATATTGGTCACCCATAGTTGTTGTAGGATTATTAGATACAAATAAGAAATGTATATCAGAGACGGCTTCTTCCCCAAGACTTTCAAGGAGCCTACAAGGATCTAGTATGTTTATTCTCCTCCTATACACACTTTCAGGTTCAGGAAGGGAATCAACCAACCCTTGTGGGTTGCTCATGGTAGGATACCTCAAAGAATGATTAAATGTAGTCGCCACTTGGAGATTAAGCAATGTATAACAACAAATCTTAAGGTTGTAATGAATTAAGGGACAAGTTTATTACTTATTTTTTTTAAAGAATTAATTAAATTTATCAATTAACCAAGGACAAGAGACTTGTCCTCACAACGACGCCAAAGATGTTGCCATCCTAATACACACCTACAAATGTGGAGAAGTATCCAACCCAATTGGTGTGTCTTGGAGGCACAAACCTGAGTCCGGACCCACTGTCACCTCAATCTGGACTCCTTCTGTCTAGGCTCACTCATAGGGAAGTCAAGGGGGGTAGACCCTATTAAACTATGTGAAGATTTTATTGGTTCTAGGAGTTAATTAATTTGTTGATTAGGGAGACCCAACTCAATGACAATCAACCATGCAATATGTAGTTCCTTTAATGACAAACAAACCTTTTACAACAATTTAGACTAGTGCCTAAAGATTATCAAAATTCTATTATTGAAATATATTCACAAAAAATGTATCTTTACAACTTGAAATAAAGAATAAATTTATCCACACAATGATTCACAATTTTTTTTTACATATAAACAATTACTTTCCAAGGAATTAAAAAATGCTTGAATAAAGAATAAAGAATAATGTAAATAACTTCCAGAAAATAAATGGAATGTAAATACTTGAAAATAAATTGTTGAAATGGAAATTGCAAGGAAATGTAAATATTGTGAAAAGTGAATAGGTTGATTTTAATAAATTTTAGGTCTCTCTTTGACTTAGGGGGAATTAGATATGAAATGTTACAAACCTAAACTATGTGACTACCTCAAGTCCTTATCCCTTAGCCAAGAGGAAATAATGGGTGCTCAACAAGAGAACAACAAGGTTCTCCCCTAGATCCATAGGTCAAGTCCAAAGTGTTTGGGCGCTCAACAAGGAGGACACTTAGTGTCGTGAAACCGTCCCCAAATTCAACCCCTTCTAACCTCCACAAGTCACCTTATTTTAGTGGCTAAACAATAATGGAAAATGAGTGCTTAATTAAACTAACCACTCAATCATTTTCTCTTTCTTTTTACCCAAGATCCACAAAGTGGCAAGGGGAGGGAATACGGGGAAAATGCGGGGTAAATTTTATTTAATTTGCAAAAAATAATCTTTAACAACTAGCCAACACGATTTTGCAAGGGTGGCAGAGCCACTCACATGCAAGGTGTGGGAAAACTATAAATAAATTGCTTAAAAAATAAATAACAATGAACAAACTTAGCCACACAACTTTGGCACAATGTGGAGGACAAAGCCTACCGATTTTGTGACAAAGGTAGGTAAAAATTTAACTACTTTACAAGCCTCACAAATATGGCACAAGGTTAAGGACAAAGCCTATCGATTTTGTGACAAAGGCAGACAGACAAATAAAGAAAAAATCAAAAAATTAAATCTAAACTAGCCAACACGATTTTGCAAGGATAGCTAAGCCAATCACATGCAAGGTGTCGGAAAAAAAATAAAATTTTAATTTACAGATTAAGAACTTTGAAATAAATTAGAGAATGCAAGCCCAAGAGACTCTCTTGGGCTACTTACAATGGCTTAGAAAGTAAGAGAAGGAAAGTGGTTTTGCACCAAAGCTTGTAGATGTTTTCTTGAGCCTTTAGTGGTCAAATTTGGTCAGCACCTCCCCTTTTACTGGTGAAAACCTGCATAAAACAACGAATAAAGCTTGCTGGAAAATGCTAAAAATCACATAAACAAGGTAGTTTTTAATTAGTATATAAACAAAAAAAATTATATAAAAAATATGAACTTGGAAAATGATTAGAAAGCAAGATTTAAATTATTATTTTTGCAAAAAATAAGTATTAGACACTGAAAATTAAATCAGAAAATTATGTGAAGTGAAATGAACTATTTGGAGTCCACTCCTCCAAGCTTTGGTAACCTGTAAATTTGTAAATCCTTGCTACACAATGAGGCAAGAAGGTGATATATTTTAAAATGCCTACAAATTACTTTGCAAACACTAGTAAAAACAAATCACATAAACCTATAGCAATACTACTACAGATTTATCCCTAGCAAAATACTTTGTTTAGAGTTCTTCAGGCAAAACATTGTGAGAAAAAATAAACAAAATTTCACAATATTACCTCACCCAAAGAAAAACACCATACAAGAAGAACCAAATAGCACCAAAAGTACACCAAGAGATCCTCCAAAGCTTCACTTTATTGTTCAAAAGAATAGTTGCAATATTGCGGCAAGATTACATGAGAGAAATGAGGAGAGAGCAAGAGAGAGTGGGGAGAAAATTTGGCATAATAGAGTTGTTGTGAGACTTCATGTAAAAATGAGGAGATGGGACTTCCTTTTAAAGAAGGGAAAGGGGAGAGGCTCCTCTTGGATGAGTTATAAGTGTCACCAATCCAAGAGAGAGAGAACCAGTTAAGGGGGGCACACTTTTAGGTTTTTGGGATGAGTTAAGGTTTGATGGGTGAGTTGTGAGGGGATAATACCCTTTTTATTGTGTGAAAACTTTTGAATAGGCTCTAAGGGGGGCACACTTAGTATTTGAGGCCTCCTCACACTTTACTTTCACTAAACCCTAAGTTCATGAAGAAACCAACTTTAAGTTGTTAACTTGACTTGGGGGGTTTATTCTAAGTGTATTTTCACTTTCCAACTTAGTAAATACATGAGAAAACATTTCCCCCTTTCGTTTCTTTACTTTAGTCACGTTTACATTTTTTTGACTTTTTTACCTTAGCCAATTATTTGTTGATTTTTGACTGACTTGGACTCCTCATGGAAAATAACCTAGCAAAACTTGTCCAATTGAGTTGAAACTTGGTCCAAGGGTGTAGGGGTTCATAATAATATTTTTTTTGAGTACTCACACCCCTATACAAAATCCCCAAGGTACAATTTTTTACATTTTTCATCAAAAATAATTAAAATATTCAATTTACGAAAAAAATTAATTATTAAAAAATCCTATCAAAACCTAATGGAATTCCGCAACACTCTAGGATATGTCTAGCATGGTCATTTATAACATATTTATACCTTATTCATCTACTGGGCTCAATCATTATAATGAATTTCGCCACTTTAGAGGATTATTGAGTGAAAATCTCAAGAGTAATTAAAATCGTTGAAAAATAAGATTAATTACCTGAGGAAAAAAAAACCGATGAAAGGACTTCCCTAATGATAAATTCCTAGGAAAATAAATTATTAAAACTTGACCAGTGCTAACATATTACAAAATTATCCCACACAGGGGAGCATACATTCTATGAACACGAAAAGAAGTGTCGGGGGCATGATTTCCCTGCTGAGCCAAAAGTCTTCAAACTTGTCGTACCACAAGGTACATATCTTCATTGCACATGACGTTGACACCTAGTTGAAATAGGTGGTAAATATATGGCATGGATCATGATTGAGGTGACCGTATTGTAAATTGTAGGGGATGCAAAAGTGTGCAAAGGGATCCACATTGATGTTTTATTGTTTGTCAAATAGTTCAAGAAAAACCTTGATAGAAAAATGTTTGAGTTTTTGTGCTTCAAGTAGTTGTTGAAGAAGATGTGGAATACTATAGTGGAGAAATTTTGGCTATGGACGGAGGAGCATCTTAACGTGCATGGATCATTAAGAAGGCTATGTGAAAGTGGAATGTTGTGCAAATAAGTCGTTTGTTTCCATTTGGTTCAATCTATTGCCGAGACTCAATGACCCTTCTAGTTCGGTAGTGGCACCATATTCCTAGTTGAGATAATGCAACATGTAAAAGGCATGTTAGCATGGGATGAAAAACTCTTGACATTCTTGATGGGCATTCACATCTATCTTAAATGGCGGATTAATCAACAATGGTTGGAAAGAGTTACTGAATTTCTCTCACATGCCCATAATCGAGATACAAATGACAAAGATGATATTTTAATCTAGGAATTCTCAAGTAAACTTAGTTGATATATATATATATATATATATATATATATTCTTTTTGTTAATTTGGTGCAGTATTGGAGCTTAATGTTTATTTTGTTTTGTAATTAATGAGGCATGGGCCTCATGTCTCCTAAACACTTTGTATTTTAGTTTATAAGTGATTGCACCATGTTTTTGCAACATTATTATTAGCTTAATACAAATTTGTTTTCACCGAGGTTTTGTTCCTCCTCACATGCAAAGGTGAGAATGATTAGTGCACTCATTGTGATTAAAACAAAAATATCAACTAGATGAGGAGGTAACTATCCTATATTCTATTAATGAGAGGACCCATGTATTGGTCCATATTCAACTCAAATGGATAAGGGGTTAGTGATCATTTTCCTAGCTTATTTGCACAACAATGATATAGGGTCTGTGTTTCTTCATGCATACATAGAAAGTGGTATGCATGTAAACATTTATATGGTATGTAATTACCAAATTTCTTTTGCATAATTAGGCGTATGAATGCTTTCCTATTTAGAACATAATATATATAATCATTCTATGTGCCAAGTGAAGCAACTTGCCCTCAATTTAAAAGTATAAAGCAAATAAACTTCACATGAGACTTACCCTTCTTCTCCTTCAAGTAAAAATTCATAGAAGGGATCTCATTTTCTCTAGTTTTAATGTCCATTGTTGGTATGATGAATCCCATATTACAACATAGCATGGAGAAACAAGAGAGAGACCTTGACATTGAAATGCCACACAAAGGATATACAAATACATGGATATATAAAACCCAAGAGAGTATGGGTTCTTCACCAATTTACTACTTTACTTGGAATATACCCTTACAATTCCTTATGCCATATTCTCTTACACTTTATGACCCCTCTTTCCACATTTGACATTATGACAAATTCCTCCTTTTTCTTTTTTTCTCATATATTCAGTTACACACACCTTTAGATTCTTAAGACTCCTAAGATACAAACCCGACTAGGACACACAACTAACACATTACAACATTTTAATGTGTTTAACCATGACCATATAAAAATGGTCATTATTCATGTTACCCCTTCACCTGATAGGGGTTTACTCTTGGAAAGCTCTACGAACCTTGTTGCTATTGTGTGACACCAAGACTGATGCATTGCACAACACTTGGAATGTTGTCTTAGGATGTGTTTCAAAGATTGAGTGTATCACATCAACACCATCTATTGTTACAACCACTATGTATGGTTCAAAGTCACCCAGTGATGCAATTGTGAATTTTTTTCATGGCCTTATGTAGTGTTTCTCTAGTGAGGAACTAAAACAAACACCTTCTTGGGTTCTTCGTATACATGGTCAATTCTCACACATCACTTTATCTCAACAGTAAGCTATCATGATGAGAAGATTACTATGTATGCAATTGAGTTGCTAAGACAACTCAGTATGAAACATTTGAAGAGGGAATAACTTGTTAAGTTTACCTTTTTAGAATGATATCATGAAACCATTTGTTATCCTCGTGCGAAATAGTAGAAATGCAACTATTCATACTCTCATTATCAAAGGTTTGGAGAATTTAATTTGGTTGGAGAGGTGTCTTCATGATATTTACAGTTGTCATTGATGATGAAACATAATCCATTGCTGAAAATGCATTTAAAAACTTGGAGTAAGTGGTCTTAAAACATTTTGATCATGTTATTGGGGATTGCTTCATGAACTCTGTCAAATGTTTTATTGGATTTGCTAACAATAAAAAATGTCCATGAATTTGAGGGTTATTGTTCTACTTTGTATTTGTGAAGATCGGTGTACAAAGGGCGTAATTCCAAGTGGGGCATGAAAATTATTATTAGAGATATAAGGCTTACCCATGTAATAAAGTTACCTTAGTGACTTTAGGTTCAAAGATTAGGGTTTTCGTATTTTAGGGTTTTGGTTTCTGAGGATTAGGTTTTAGTCTCTTAAGCTCTTTATAAGAATGAGGACACTCATTGTAATGGTGTAACATTCAATTATAATATATTTCAATGTTTATGGAGATCATGTTTTTAGTGTTGTAACCCTACCTAGGGTTTCTTAAATTCTCGTAATATGGTATAAGAGTAGGAAGATTAGAACCTGTGAATCTATGAAGAAGACTATCTTGTTCATGCCAAGTTTCAAAGACATTCGTGTAAGGAGTCGCTTGCTATTCGAAAGCTAAGTCACCGGGTTCACCGGATTTGAAGCATGAGATTCAAATTCAGGCGAATCTAAAAGCTTTGTTTCAGGTTCGTCGAATTTTTATACAAATTCAACGTAAATTTCTGTGGGTATTTAGCTGTCAATGGAATAACTTGCAGGTTGCCACCAATTCCAATTTTCAAAACGTTAATGGAGGAGGGTGGTCGCATGGGTTTGGAAATCCAACAGAAGCCTACGTTACATGTATGCGTTTTGTGCTTCGTGAAAAGGGCCTGGACATTGACGAAACCAACGAATCCATCTGATTCGTGGGAGAGTCGCTGCAAATTATAGGAATAAAATTGCAATGCAATGTTACGGGTTAATCGCAGGTTTTAACTTATACATAATAATAAAGCTAATTTGTTATAAACATATTTCAAATGATAAATTTAGCATATACAAATATATAAATAATAAAGTAACATATTAAAAACAAAGTCAATGTTATTATAAATTTCAAATTTTTAAATCTTATGTATAATACATATTATAAACTAATATAATCTATATTTGTAAAAAAATATAAATTTCTTTAAAATAATATATATTATACACATATATATTTTATATATTTTTAAAATTTTAAATATGTATATTAATATTTACGAATCATAAAATACCATAAATTTCTTAATATTACATAAAGTTATAAACGTACATAAATATTAAATATGTATATTAATATATACTAATCATAAAATATTATAAATTTCTTAATATAATATAAAGTTATAAACGTACATAAATATTATATTTTCAAAAATACAAGAAGTGCATATTCTATTCTATGAAGCCAACCAACAAAATCGTACAATCACGTAACTATACACCAAATCATGCAACCATACAGCAGCGACAGAGTCAATGAGTTTTGTTTTTTAGTTTCAGAAATTTTATTTCCAGTAGTAATAAATTTTGGAAAATGATTAGACCTGATCACTCATGGAGATGTCGTTACAGAAGTAATCAGGTATCAATTTCCATATGTGGAAAGTGATACTCGATATGCAATTAATGAATAAAAACTTTTGGAGAATTGTCAAAAGAATCTAGGTAGAACATGCAGATCCAAACAAGTTGATAGAATGGAAAAACAAAGATGATAAGGAAAAAGCCATTATTGGTCTTACTCTCTTAAATTCAGAGCTACATCACGTAGATATGTACAAATCATCCAATGAGATCTAGAAAAATATCAACAATTTATTTGGGGCACAAGTAGTGAATGTAAAATTTTCCAAAAAATAAAGTTATTCAACTTTAAGATGCTAGTTGAAGCCACCATGTCAAGTCACCTCAAGGATCTAAGATATATGATCAAAGAACTTGCATATTTCAAGGCATTAGTTGATGTAGAGGATGCCAAGACTATTCTCYTGAATAGTTTACGCCTAAATACAATAGTTCTATCTTTAGTCTAGACAAAATGATTGYAAAATTTCTAGCAGAAGAAAAGAGAACCATTGAAGGTATAGCCAACCKGAACTTGCATTCTATGCAAGAAACAACCACAATATATCAACAAAAGACAAAGAGGAAATAAAATGTCACTATTGCAAGAAGTTGGGTCATATAGCTTGGAATTGTAGACAACGAACCAATGMCATTCTTAAGGGAAAGGTCAAAGATAGACACCATATACTGAGTGTAGCCATGATTGAAGATCCACCGGATGCTGACAGTGGTGAAAAAACTATTGAAGAAAAGAGATTTTATGCATTTTAGGAAGCCCACGTTTTGAAGACAGGAAGGGATCAATTAGCAAATCAAAATGGATTGTTTCCCAGTTAGTTCAGAAGTTGTGGATCTAGGGAAAGATCCCTAATTAGTTGGAGAGACATGCTTATGGATTTTTGTCCAGTAGTTGACTTCGATTGGGAGTTCGGGGAGGTGGAATCCAGGCACTCGGGAATTCAACTTAGAATGTACATCGTTGCGAGGGTTATGAGGCAGCTTGATGGATCTCAAACTGGTCCGAGAATTATGTTCAACGAAGAAGCTTCTAAATGATGTTAATGATGTTTAGAATTTAGTATATGTATTTGATTTCAATTTGTTATCTTTCAGTATTGTTCACCTTATGGGTGGTATTAGAGATATAGGGCTTACCCGTGTAATAAAGTCACCTTAGTGACTTTAGGTTAAAATATTAGTGTTTTTCATCTCCTAGGGTTAGGGTTTTGGTGTCTCAAGCTCTTTATAAGAGTGAGGACCCTCATTGTAATGGTATATCATTCAATAATAATAATGTTCAATATTTATGGAAATCATGTTTTTAGTATCGTAACCCTACCTAATGTTTCCTCAGTTCTCGTAATAGTTATTGGCATACATGCAGACGCTGATGTTATAGAACAAAGAAGATGAAAATAAAAAAGGGAGTGTATTGTAGAAAGAAAAGGAGGAGTTTAGCCAAAGCGATGTAGTCCTTGATGCTAAAAACACATAGTTGTTTGCAGCCAAACATAGTGCAAATGCAAATTATGTTTTCCTTAAATCTGACTTATAGCCTACAAGGGCTCTATATGAACAAAATATGGCATAAACATGTTTACACTATAAACACAAGGGTGGAGGCACATCCATTGTTTACAAGGCACTGTATTGGATAAGCTGGAAGGGGCGACATTAAAACCATCTTAGACCTGAGGCAACACTGTCTAGCACCAAATAGCATACCAAATATAGATATGCGACCTAACACTAGGAGTGATCACACATGATGTGTGTGTGTGTGTGTGTGTGTGTGTGTGTGTGTGGAGGGGTAATTACAATAAAATATGGGTGAGTTGGCTTGTAATGTGGTTTAAATAAAATAATATACACTAGGACCAACTTGATTTGGGCCTTCATGTTGCTATGTATTTGCGAGTCAACCCCTTGTTGAATGTTTGTTTTGGAAGGTTACACACTCCACTTTGGAAGCCATGTATCCACATATGAAGGGAGAAGTTGGGTTTCTTCTTGCATCAATTGTGGAGGAATTTTTATTTACATCGTTGGAGGGATTTGGAGGCTTAGTACCCATTTTAAAATCCCATTGGTCCACATTGGAAGACTTGGAGGATATCATACCATATCCTTGTGGGGTATATATTGAAGAGTGGAGTGTTTGAAGGGCCATTGGAGGTTGGATGCCATGATTGGAAGCCCTTTTTGAGGAGATAGGTCATCTTTCAGGGATCATGCCCCTTAGATTATTGTAAATGTGGCTTGAAAAGCCTCTTTTTTGTATTTTCATATTATTTAATTGTTGAAGATGGATTTTATCCCCTCTTTAGGCTATATTAGGGGATTTCACTTAGGAAATTATTATTTTATTGTAAATGAAGTTGAGTCTCTCTCCCCTTATAAATAGAGAGACACTTCCTCTCATTTTATCATAGTGGATTGAGGGAGAAATCCCTTAGGAGGTCTGAAATTTATGAAATTTGTTGGAGTATTTTTGTCTTGGATTGGTGTTATGGATGGAAGACTAAGGTGCTCTCATTTTGGACACTAATTGTGGATTATTTTTGCAATTTCTTTGATGATTCATGGCAAGAGTTTATGGATGAATAAGGAATTACCTAGTAAGTGTTATTTTTAATTCTTTGTATATTTGTTTGTTGGATGTATTAAATGTAAATGTGCTTATCAATTGGTGAAGGTGCATTTTCCTTGCATTTCCTTGGAAGGATCCTATCTTGTAAACCCTAAGAAGGTTTGTAGTGGACTACCTTCCCTTGAAGTTGTCTTGGAGCTTGTAAAAATGACATGGGATGATTCTATAGGACTTCATGGTTGACTGACTACCATGGTTATCATCTTCTAGGATAACCTTTTGAGGCTTGTAGTGGACTAACTTAGGGTTTATCGAAAATCCATTGTATCAAAAGCTCGTTAAAGGGATCTATGAGGAATTTCTAGGGTTTGTAGTCGACTACCCTAGTTGTCACCCTTTTCTAGGGTTTGTAGTCGACTACCCTAGTTGTCACCCTATAATATGATCTCATATGGTTTGTAGTGGACTACCTTAGGAGCCACCCATATTCATTCATTACCTTATTCAAGAGAGTCCCTAGTTGACTCATATTTCCAATGAAAAGACATTTGTCTTTGGTACTCCCATCATTTTTTCGTACCCTAAAAAACTTACCAAAACCATTTTGCTAGGTTTCCTCTTCATATTACCTTAATCTTCATTACCTTGAAACCCTAACAATATTCACGAGGGAATCCCCCTTGAGCTAGAGGAGAGTTGAATTGAAGTGCAAAAGAGGGTTGTTGAGGTGACAATTCCCCCCTCTTGGTTTTTCTCGGGTTTCACTTGAGCTTTCAGTCTTTATCTCTATAAGTGTGAGTTAGTGTGGTAACAATCCCTTACATCCAAGAGGGAATCCACCTCAAAAAGGAAATGAAAATCAAGAATGAAGTCATGAGGATGATTGACATGATGAGGAATATAAGACTACTTATTTCATTACGACCAATCAAAATCGGGCCTCGCAAGGGATATTAGTGAATAAAATCCTTCCTTTCATGTTAATCTAGTTTGTAAAGAATTTTTGTCTAGTTGGAAAAGCTTGTATGCGTTTTGGTAGAAATACATTATAAATATGGGTTTATAATATATTAAATATAGCCTCATATAGGAACACTGGGTTGTTGAAAATGAGATTTTCTAACCCACCTTTTTATTGTTTATGTATCTATGAAAAATCTATTTTCTGTCTCAACTTTTTTTCTAAAATTTCCTAGCTTTAATTGTATGACTTTTGTTTATCGTTGCTTATCTCTAGCAAGTCGTTGTAATGAATCACATTGTTTTTTGATGCATCTAAATATAATAAGCTATATATCCTTAAGTGTGTATACACAAATTGAAACAAGCTACCGATTATTTAACAAACAATTGTCCACCTAATCTCACTACAAAATTTCTTTTGAAATTTTCATTGAAACGTCTAGGACAAATCCTCTTAACCAATGCAAATTTTTCCTCAACCACTTAATTATTTAGTGAAGGTGGCTCATATAAATTTAGATTATTATGACAATGATATAGTATATTCTTAAGTAAATTGGTAAATATAAGTGAACAACATTACAACCAATGATATAGTATATTCTTAAGTAAATTGGTAAATATAAGTGAACAACATTACAACCCATGCTTGAACATTAAAACTCACCTTGAAAAGGTTGGGGTAGGCCTAATCATATTTCAGTTGATTTTATAGTGAATTTGAGAGGTGTTACCTCCCAAATTGTACTTGATGATAGAATTCCTAATCCACAAGCCACAACCCAAGAGGGAACTACTAGGATGGTCACCACTGTCATCTAGTAACCTATCCTCTTCACTTTAGGTCATCTCTGCTTCGGCTCAAGGGGGGTATTCTTAGTAGGATTACTAAATATAAGTAATGAGGCATGTCACCACACAATATAGAACCCTAGTGCAAATCCCTCACAAGGCACCAAGATGAGTGGAGCATGGAAGTATTTCCAGTGCCACATAGACAACTACTTCCTTCATTTTAGTGAAGGACTAGTCCAACACAAGGGAGGCTTCCGTACTAGCTTTTAGGGTTCTTAAATCAAGACACAATCAAGACTAAGGTCACCTAAATCACTACTCAAATTACCTCTAATTAATTATGATATACAAGTCAAAGAATATATGGATGCTTCAAGGTGAATTTTCATATTTAAGATGTTCAATTCTAGGGTTGTTTTAGAGGGTTTATTATGTGATTACTAAGTACAAAATGTCCCGAAAACAATGGAAATAAAAAAATTACCCTAGGTTTTCATAAAACTTGTAAAAAAGATAAGTAAATTGCAACATAAAACAAGTTATAATAGAAATACAATTCAACCCCTTAAACAAATTATAATAAAGTGAAATTTAGGGTTAAAACAAAGTTCCAAAAAATTGTTTTTTAGGTCAAAAATATGTAAGTAAACCATAGAATTATAGGGCTTTAATGGCCGAAAATTAAATATAAGTTAAAACCCTAAAATTACCTTAAAGAAAAAATAAATTTGATTTTTTTTTAAGATTGACTAGATAGGAAGAGACTAGTGCCTACTAATTTTTTTGGGCATATGGGGTGAACTAAGGCCTCCCTTGAGAAATTTTAAGTGAAACAAGGTGGAAATTAAGGTTGTCCACTACAAACCCTAATAAATCCACTTAGATCCTTACAAACTTCAAGACAATTCAAAGGGAAGACACTCCACTAATAATCTTCCAAGGGTTTGAATAAGGAAATTGTTCAAGAAAGTAAAAAGAGAGTGTACCGTAAATGTGTTGAACCTGCACAGAATAGATATAGATAGAAAATAATACACACATTTGAAGAGAGAAATTGAGAAATAAGAAGGAGAGAAAGAATGGAAGAATTCTCATTAACTATAATGAATAATGAATAATTTACACATGATATACTTTGTATAACTCAATGAATGCGCACTGGAGGAGAACCAATGCACCATAGTGGTGGTCTAGAGTGATCTGGACACACACCAACAGTTACGGGAATGAACTTCCACCTAGTCTAGTCTCTCAGGAAGTTACAGGAGTGAACTGCCACCTAGTTGAGTTAACTAGTCAAGTAGTCTTCAATTAACTGACAGAACATAGTGTAGTGAGGAGTATATCAAGGAATCAAGGGTAATGCACCAATATGGTGATGATCCCAAGGCAAGTGCACATTATCATGGTGATGATCCCAATGTTTTCATGGTGCAAAACCAATGCAACATCTAGATTCAACTCAACTACTCAAACTGAAGTGTCAACTGAAAGAGAATATTCTCCACGTGGAATATTCTCCCCTAAAATATAGGAGACTGGATAATGACTAATTATGACTAATAAACAAGGAAAAACCTTAGGAAAGAGAAATCCTAGGTGTGTGTGAAGTAACTCCAACACTCCCCCCCCAAACATCACTATGGTGAAAATAAAGAATGGGTCCCAACAACGAGGCCATGTTAGGTACCCAAATACAAAAGATACACTGAAATAAAGTGAGGAAAGAGGGAAAACCTCATGGGAACCACCTCCCCCCCTCGAGGTACAATGTATGTAAAAATAAGAACTACAGTTGTTAGGCAACTGTGTCCTTCAATCCAAGACGACTTCACAGAGAATGGAACTTCTTCTCAATGAAGGTCTTGGTGAAGATGTTTGTCGTTTGTTCTGTTGAAGAACAAAATTGTAGGTTGATGATACCCTCGTGTACTAAATCCTGGATTTAGTGCATGTGGATCTCGATGTGCTTTGCCCGCTGCCTCTGAACTAGATCTCTCCAGAAATTCAGAGTGCTTTGGTTGTCACACCAGATGACGATCGACCAATGAAACTGAATGCCCAACTCAGTGATAAAATGTTGTAGCCACATAGCCTGAATGGTTATGTTAACTACCCCTCTATACTCTACCTCGGTTGAAGATAAAGCAATGAAAGCTTGCTTCTTTCTCGACCAACAGATAGGCCTATAACCAAGACTGAGTGAGTAACCAGATGTGGAATTGCGATCATTGTTATTGCCATCCCAGTCAAAATCAATACAGTCGATGAGATATAATGTAAATTCTACTGCATAATGAATCCCAAAGGTGATGGTGCCCTATACGTATCGAAGGATACACTTTGAAACCTTCCAATGTAGCTCATGTAGCTCCTGCATGAACCTTGAAACTGTGCCAACTGCATAGGAGAGGTCTAGTATGGAGTGTGTGAGATACAATAAGATCCCCACTAGCTTTCTATACAATATGTTGTCAACCAATGGAGTCTCCCCACCATCCTCAAGTTTGACTCCTGATAGGAAAGGAGTCAGAGTAGAATTGCAGTATGTCATGTGAAATCTCTCAAGGAGATCTTGTGCATACTTGGCCTGAGATAGTTTGATGTCTGATGCATCCTGACTGATCTTGAGTCCAAGGAAGAAGTGTAGAGGACCCATGTCTGTCATCAAAAACCTGGCATGTATAATCCTCTTGACTGCAGCAATCACTGAATTCAAGCAACCGGTGATCAACAAATCATCAACATAGAGAACTAAGAGTAGAAGTGAATCAATCGTCCTAAGCATGTAGACATTCAGGTTTGATTTACAATTTTCAAAGTTCTTTGACAATAGGTAGGAGTCCCGCTTGGCACACCATGCCCTCAGAGCTTGCTTGAGGCCATAAAGAGACTTATTCAGTTGACAAACCAAAGATGAGTCCTGCATAAATCCCTGGGGTTGCTCCATATAGATCTCCTCAGAGAGATCACCGTGAAGAAATGCATTCTTCACATCCATCTTATGGACTTCCCATCCATTGGATTCCACAATGGAAAGTGTCAATCATATGGAATCCATCTTTGCTACTAGAGCAAAGGTCTCATCATAGTCAATATCATGCACATGCTAAAAGCCTTTGGCAACAAGCCTGGCTTTGTATCTTCTAATCTGTCCATCCGATGTTCTCTTGGTCCTATAGACCCATCTACATCTGACAAGTTTCCTCCCAGAAGGAAGGGGAACCAGATCCCAATTTTGGTTCTTGAGGAGGGAGTTGTACTCCTCCTGCATGGCGGATTCCCAAAAGAGATTTCCAGCATCCTTTCCATAAGACTGTGGATCTTAAAAATGAACCAAGAAAATATTCCTGGAGGGAAATGGTTCAGTGGCAGTGAGTGAAATAGGAGGCTCCTCGAAATCAGATCGAGTCCTCCTAGTATCGATTGGATCACCAACGAGATCCCCTGCATCCTGAAGAGTAGTTTGTGCCCACTTGGGCCTCTTCTCTGTCTCTGCAACTGCATCTGGATGCTTTGAATCTGCATCTAACAATACTAAATCTAAATCTAAATCATCTTATTCCTATGAATTAGAACTCACATCTAAAGAAGAGTCGGCATGTGCATACTCACCATCTCAGACAAGTGGAAGGATGAAGGTGTCTTCATGCAGGATTTGAGGTACATGCGAGACACTTTCCTCGAATTGGACACTACACTCAATGATGAGCTAGTCCGAGGAAATATTAATAAGCCTGTATCCCTTCACACTGTCGGGGTATCCAACAAAAATACACTCAGTTCTTTATGGATCAAGTGCCTTCCTCTTTTCAGAGGGAATCTGGGCCCATGCACGTGAATCGAAAATACGAAAGTGGGTCACTTCCGATTTGAGGCCGCTCCAAGCCTCATAGGGGGTCTTATCCTTGACAGATCTATGGGGATATATGTTTTGTATTTATGTTGCACAATTAAGTGCTTCGGCCCATAGTCTCTATGGTAGTGACTTTTCATGTAGCATGCAAGATGCCATCTCCTTTAGAGATCTGTTTTTCCATTCAACAACTTTGTTTTGTTGCGGAGTATAGGAAACTGTATGCTGCAACTAAATCCTTGCCTCATGGAAAATATCATGGATCTCATGATTGACATACTCTCCCCCATTATCAGTTCCAAGGACTTTGATCTTCTTTTCAGACTATGTCTCAACCAGGACTTTAAAATCTTTGAGGTTTTGAAAGACCTTAGATTTTTTCCTGAGAAAGTAGATCATGTAAAACGTGAGAAATCATAAAAAAAAATGAGAACAAACCTCACTTTGTTGATGGATGGATGTGGAAAAGGACCCATAAGGTCATTGTGGATCAGATCTAAAGGTGAAAAATCTCTCTGAGACTATCCTTTGTTGAGTTTCTCTTGAGGGTGTTTTCCAAGAACACATCCCTCACATAC
Organism: Picea sitchensis; assembly: GCA_010110895.2. Taxonomy (NCBI): domain Eukaryota; kingdom Viridiplantae; phylum Streptophyta; class Pinopsida; order Pinales; family Pinaceae; genus Picea; species Picea sitchensis. The sequence goes on along the minus strand of SNQJ01S0016260.1, from coordinate 99,771 downwards.
TCCCTTGGAGAAATGGATGTCTGGTAGACCATCAACCAATATTTGCTTGCTAATTTGTTGCATGTATATGAAATTCAAATGTCCAAACCTTTC
>SNQJ01S0016260.1:67929-79456 GCA_010110895.2 Picea sitchensis | reverse complement strand
TTCTGAATATCAGTTTGCAGTAGATATTGTACAAGGTTAGAATTTACAAAATGTACACTTACTCATTATCCCAAATTGGTTTTCATATTTGATAATGGTTTTGATGTGTTCCTAGATCCATAAATTACTATATGCAACATTATATACCACAAAATCTCAATACGTTAATGCAATATAATGTAGTATATTGTATTATACACCCTATTTGAGCGAGGGAGAACTCTCCTAGACACTTTGAGGGGGAAATATCTAATACAAATGTTGAGGAAATATTCAATAAACATTCCAAGATCATATGATGAGGAATCCATGCCTATATATAGCTACCCTAGTTAGCCTTACCCCAACCCAAATTCACCATAAGTGGACCTTATTTAATGACTAACATAGTGGATATTTATTAATGATTTAGGTTACCTTATATTAATTAGTGATTACATATCTACTAACATTGATTGTAACACACCTTTATACCTTTACTACATTACCATGGAGAATCATAACCTGCCACCTCCCTTTGAAAATTGTTTCCCTCAACACTTACAATGAAAAAGTCCACTAGGTACTTCCATACACTAGTGTCCCATATAAGGGTGATAACCCTAATTTCCCATGTGTGAAATACACAATATCTGTATGGAAAAGTAGGATTATTGGTTTGAGTATGCAATACAAATTGACATACATAAATGGCTAGAGTCAACATCGATAGAATGGTTCCCAATGCATCAAACATGTTAGATACCATGGGCTACATTTTGTAAACCTTGATAAGGATTGTTGAAGCCACAACTAGGGGCTTTTCTTCCTCCATATGAATTAGAACAACCATTGAATCCTCTATGGTGAACTTTGGTGGAATTGAGAGTCTTGATTCCATTTGGAATTCCTCTATTGAATTTGACTTTAAATGTATTGTCTCAAGATTATGAAAAACTCGATAACATTCTTCCTGCAATTTGTGTAATCAATGAACCAAACATAGTTTTTCCTTATAGATTAATTCAAGGCTTGAGTGATCTTAGTTCTCCTTGGCGATTTTTGAAACTCATATTAAACACTCTAAATTATGCTCTACTCGATTGTGCTTTAATGTTGTCTAGTGTCTTGATGTAATTTTGTACTTAGTGTCATATTGATGATCATTATAACATCATTTGTGGGGCACTTATACATGTAACATGGCCTTTCTATACTTTTGTAATATTGCACATGTTCACATGGAGATATTTTTGGGAGTTATTTAGTGGTGACATACTTATCAAGTAATGGTGACATACCTTTTAGGTAATGGTGACCTACACTCATAGAACATTCTTATCCACTACTTCTCTCTTATCTCTTGATGAGCTTATCATCATCATTCATGGATTAGTTGATCTCCACCCTTGATTGTGTTTTATGATCCATGTTCTAGGTTTCTCATGGTTACTATAAATTGAGGCAATTGGTTTTGAATCAAAGAGAGTGGAGGGTGGCTTACGGTATTGATAATTAGCTTGGACCTTATTGGTCCTTAGTATAGATCATCCATATTCTTGAGATTTGTATGGATCCTATTTGAACTCCATACATGTGTCTTCTCTAGCAATTGTAATTGGGAGAGTTATATTAAGAATAGAAGGCATTGCTTTCATGGATGTTCCCCCACCTTGGGGTTTTACCAAGAAATGATCGTGTCTCATCTCTCTTATTTGATAGATCTACTTTTATTTATTTGATGGTTTCCATAGGATTTTAGATAGGATAGATCTTGGTAATATGTTTCTACATAATTTTCATGCTTTTTCATGGTATCAAAGACATACATCTAACTCCTTGGATGAACTTTTTTGTTTGTTGAAATATAAATAGATAAGAGATCTACTATTTCCTTCCATGAGAATTCAACAATAGTGATTGAAGTTTATTTTTTAGGCATCAATTTACTAGTAGATCTAGTTTATTTTTTAGAATAGCTCGTCTAAATTTTCAAATTTGATTTTTTTAGCCCAATTTTTCATAGATATACAAACCTAGATTTGGATCACATGTTTTATTTTTGCAAATTCTATGTTGTTTTTTTTTCTTTCAAATCTAGCATTACCATTACATTCAAACCATGTTAATTAGTCGAAATGAGCATTAATTTCTCTAAATTTGGTCTGAGTTTGGACTAGATCTAAGATTGAAGATTCATTAGTGCACATCAAATCAACAAATTTATATATTTTGGGGATGATTCGACCATTAAAAAGTGTACGGAGTAGTCTAATTATCCAATATCAACCATTTATTTACCACAATCGGCCTTCATTTGCCCATGTGTTGAGAATTTCTTCTAGCAAACGTGGGTCGTCCATTCCCTATAATATGTTTATAAATTAGTTCTTCAAAAATATACCAAATGAATTTGATATCAAATATCATTGATTTGATCAATTGGTTATAATAATATGTTATGTATTTGGTTTTTATGAGGCCTTGGGTTCAAAACTCATTGCCTCTAAACCTTAACTAACACTTTTTTAAATAACTTTATTATTTGGAGGTCCCACCACATCACTACCACATGGGCTCATCCACCCAATAAGCATGTGCCACATCAGTAGCTGCATCCAAACACAAATTGAAATCTCAATTGCCATGTGTCATTTCATGCATTGCCACATGACACTTTCAACACATGCCATGCCAACATTCTGCACATGCCACATAAGAATTATGTACATGCCATGTCAAATTCTATACCTTTCCATGTTAACATATGGTGGGTTCCATTCGGGCCAAGCATAAGATACCATGTGGCACTTCTAGCTTAATTTGTGGGGATTAGCACTGAGATTTTGAGGTTGATTTTTAAATTGTCATAACTTTGTCATGCGACATTGATTTCTAGTGTGGTTTTTTACAGACTATGTATATTTTCAGTTCTCTACATAATGAATTATTTGGATATAGTGAATCATTCTATTTGATGCTCATGATTTTCCCAAGAAAACCAAGGCTATACCTCATTTTTTTAACTTAAAATGGTCATAACTTGCTAATACAAACATTGTTTTGAGTGATTTTTTCTCAAAATGCATAAAATTTCATACTCCATGCAATGGTGATATCAATTATTATTGATTTTTCCATGTGATTATTGAGGATGGTAATGGACACATGTTTCTCCTTTGTTTGATTGTGACAACAATCTATTTGAGACAGTTTCTTGATGGCACAAATTTGGTGCTTTTCTTGGCACAATCCATTTGTGACGGGGAGAACATTTTACATTACATTTGGTGCATCCTTAAGAACTTGTTGAAATTGATGATCATCGTGAAATCATGTTCAAGTTATTGATTGAAGAACTCCAATTGGTTGTTGACACTTTCAACATGTTGGATTACATTCAACTTCATCTTCTGTTATCATTCATGTCTTCTTGGAGAGATAGTTATTTGACACATTGTGGACTTGCCATGATGATTCATTCCTTTGCTCTTAGATTTTCTTCCTTCCAGTTAGCTCTCCATTTTCTTCGCCTATTCCTAAGCGGTGTGTGTCAAGACTTTGGAGACATATTGATTCTGAATATTACTACTCTATCTTGAGTTTCTTGGAACTTCATCGTAAGCATATTGATGTTTTCATTGTTGGTCATTCTACAATGGTTCTTAACTATATCATATGTCTTCTCGTTGCATCTTATTGAGGATTTGGTTGCATCTTATTGATGGTTCTGTACATTGTTCCACTCAACAACTTATCCTTGACAACAAAAAAGTTTGATGTTATCTTTTCCACTTATATAGGATGTTTGAAGTTGTCATTAAGGGGAAATATAATGTAATTCCATCTTATTTCAAATGTGTTCATTACAGTCCATGATATAATCAATGTCTATTGGCCACATTTATCATTGTATATCCTATCACTATGATGATTGTGAGAACAACATTTTGAGGCATTTTTACACACATTGAGGCATCATTAGACTTGTGAGATATCAAATGTCTCACATTATTTCCCTATTATTCTTATGTAACATAACTCCTTCATCCACTCAGGTGCTCATTACTTTAGTCAACATTACAAGGGAATGTTAAAATTTGTTTTAATGTTGTCTAGTGGCTTAATGTAATTTTTTTCTTAGTGTCAAAATGATGATCATTATAAAATCATTTGTGGGGCACATATAGATGTAACATGGCCTCACTAGATTTTTGTAATATTACACATGTGCACATGGAGATAGTTTTGGGAGGTATTTGGTGGTGATATGTCTCTCAAGTAATGATGGCTTATACTCATAGGTCATTCTTATACACTACTTATCCCTTATCTCTTGATGAGCTTATCATCAACTTTTATGGATTAGTTGATCTCCACCCTTGATTGTGATTTATGATCAATGCTCTAGGTTTCTCTTGGTTACTATAAATTTAGGAAATTGGTCTTGAATCAAAGGGAGTAAAGGGTGGCTTATGGTATTGATCATTAGCTTGGAATGTATTGGCCCTTAGGCTAGATCATCCATATACTTGATATTTGTATGGATCCCATTTTAACTCCATACATGTGTCTACCCTAGCAATTGTAATTGGGAGAGTTGTATGAAGAATAAAATGCCTTGCTTCTATGGATGTTTCCCCACATTGTGGTTTTACCACGTAAATTATCTTGTCTTGTTATGACCCAATGCCTTAAAAATGATAAGAAATCAATAAAATTCAGTCCACTTCGAGGGGGAAACCTCCTTTATAGTATATAAACTTCAGAACACAATATGAGATGAGATAAGATGATTCTAATACTAGATATCCTTGATATATATATATATATATATATAGGATACAGGGGGTTACAATTACAATGAAAGGGTGCAAAGAAGGGTTCTAGCCAACCTACTATAAACGTAATAATTCAATATCAGGGCATAATAAGGGTATACATATCATGGGGATTTTTCTAGGGCTTGACATGCTCGTCCCATTCAAACAAGTGTTTTCCTCAATACTTGTCTAACCACAGATGCTTCTGCATGAAGAACTCATATTCTCATGTTGCATCTTCTACTAGTAGGTTCTTCCATTTGACGAGGTATTCTGTAATTGCTCGATTTCTCAGCTGCTTAATTCTCGTTTCAAGGATTGTTTCTGGCTCTAGTATGATTTTCCCTTCTTCATTGAGCTCTAGTAAACTTGTTTGGACTGGGATATTATTGTCGATGACCTTGTTTAAGAAAGAAACATGGAATACTGGATGTACACATGAAGATGGAGGCAACTCCAATTTGTAATCCATACCTCCAATCCTTTGCAAAACCTTATGGGGGCCATAATATTTGGGTGCTAGTTTATTTTCCTTGCTTTTTTGCTTTATGGACATTTTTTTGTATGGTTGTATCCTCAGAAATACCCAATCCCCCACCTCAAATTATCTTTCCATGCGATGTTGATCTGCGTGTTGTTTCATCCTATTTTGTGCCATAACCAAGTTGTCCTTCAACAATTTTAGGACCTCTTGTTGGTTCCTTATGTGGTCATCCATTGCTTGAACCTTTGTATCCCATTTCAAGGGTTATGTGATGGATGGAGGATGATATCCATAAAGTGCCAGAAATGGGGACATTTTTGATGAAGTATGGAAGGATGTGTTGTACCACCATTCTGCTAAGGGAAACCACTTGACCCATTGTGTCTATTTATCAGATGCAAAGCAACGAAGATATCCTTCTATACATTTATTCACAATCTCAGTTTTCCCATCAGATTGAGGGTGGTAAGATGAACTATGGGCCAATTGAGTACCAAAAAAAGAAAATAATTCAGTCCAAAAATTTCCCGTGAAAATTGGGTCTCTGTCACTTACAATATCCTGGGGACTCCATGTAGTTTTTGAACCATTTCCATGAATGATGTTTCTACTGTGATTTCTTTAAAACAATGAGAAAGAGAGAAAAAATGGGCATACTTTTTTAGTCGATCCACTACTACCATTATGACGGACTTTCCTTCTAATTTTGGTAAACCTGTAATAAAATCCATGGAAACTTATTCCCAATGTTGGCTTGGTATAGCTAATGGTTGTAGGAGACCTAGAGTCTTGATTATATCTCCCTTATTCTATTGGAAGACCAAAAATTCTGAGACAAAATTTTGAACATCATTTTTAATACCTTCCCAGAAAAAATCCCTCTTGACCCTGTGGTATGTTTTTAAGAATCATGAATGTCCCCCTATAGGAGAAGTGTGCAATTCTAGAAGGATATTCTATTTGAGTTGGGAATTCTTACATAAGTATAGGTGATCATGATACCATAGAAAATCATTCTTCCATACAAACTTTTCTACTGAGTTGGGGTCTTCATGTAGTTTTTGAATGATCTTTCATACCTCTTAATCTTGATTATATTCTATCCATGTTTCTTCCACCCAATCCGATTGCAGACTAGAAATAACACATAATAAACCTTATGTTTCTTCTTCTTTCCTAGAAAAGGCATATGCCACAACATTATGTTTTCCTTTTATGTATATAATTTCAAAGTCATAACCCAACATCTTTGTAACCCATTTTTGTTTCTCTTCTGAAGACAATCATTGCTCCAAAAAGTACTTCAAACTGTCATGATATTTTTTGACCTTGAAGTGTCTTCCTATTAGGTAGGGCTGCCATTTCTAAACTACATGTATTATGGCCAACATTTATTTTTCATAAATGGGTTTGACTAAGTTTTTCCTTTAAGTTGTCTTCTTTCAAAGGCAATGAGCGTTCCTTCTTGCATTAAAATTGCACCAATTCCATGGCCTGAGGCATCACACTCCACAATAAATGTTTTTGTGAAGTCACGTGTGGTCAATATGGGAGTTGTACACATAGAATCCTTAAGTTTTTCAAAATCTTTGGTTGCTTCTTCTTTCCAAGAAAATGCTTCCTTCTTTCCAAGAAAATGTTTCCTTCTTTAATAATGTTGTTAGAGGTGCTGCTATTTGACCATAGTTCTTGAMAAACTTATGGTAATATCATGTTAATCCTAAGAATCCTCTAAGTTTCTTCAAGGTTTTTGGAATTTTCCATTCCCTTTTAGCTTTAATTTTGTTAGGGTCCACTTTTACACCTTCATGAGATACAATATGACCCAAATATTCCACTTATTGAACCCCAAAGGCACACTTGGAAGGATTTGCATAAAGTTGTTTCTCTTCCAATAGTTGTAATACTTTGTCAACATGTTGTACATGATCTTCCCAAGATTTTTTGTAGATTAGTATGTCATCAAAAAATACTAACACAAATTTTATAAGGAAGGGCTTGAAAATAAAATTCATCAAGCTTTGAAATGTTGATGGTGCATTAGTCAGTCCAAATGACATAACCAAAAATTCATAATGACCTTCATGTGCTCTAAAAGTTGTTTTAGGAATGTCTTCCTGTCTCATTCTGATTTGATGATATCCCAAACGAAGATCTGACTTAGTAAAGAATTTTTCTCCATGTAATTCATCTAATAATTCATCAATGACAAGGATAGGAAACTTATCTTTGATGGTCATTTTGTTGAGTTGTCTATAATATGGATACCTACGCCATGATCCATATTGTTTTGTAACCAACAGGACTAGTGAAGATAAAGAACTTTGGCTATGTTGAGTGATGCCAACCTCTAACATTTCCTGGATCATGCGTTCAATCTCACTCTTTTGTGCATATAGATACATGTAAGGCCTAATGTTAGTAGGTACACTTCCTAGCTGCAAATGAATAACATGGTCATGGTCTTAGGTAGGTGGAATACCCTTAGGCATTTCACCAAATACCTTGGAATGATTGTTGATAATTATTTGGAGATATTATGGAGCCGAGGCTATAGATGTTTGAACATCAAATGAGCACAATTTTGTAATTACACCCTAGTGTCCCTTTTTGAATCATTTTTCCATGCTATTAGAGATTATCACTTTAGAGGGTTTCCCTTGGATACCTCTAAGCTCAATTTCCTTTCCATTTGAGGAAAATCTCATAAAAATATTTTGAAAATCAAAGGCCACTATTCCCAATGATTGCGACCATTGGAATCCTAATACAACATCAACACCCCCCATTTGGATGGAAATCATGGGGCTATCCAGAAAACACCCCCCATTTGGATGGAAATCATGGGGCTATCCAGAAAACACTCCTCCATGTTGATCTTAATATTATGGAATTTCCATGAACAATTTATGGTACCTCAATTTGCAATCATTACTTGAAACTCTGGTGCAAGATACACAAAACAATTGAGATCTTCTGTTAATTTGTAATTGTTGAAATTATGGGTTCTACCTAGATCAATCAATGTTGTTACCTTTTTCTTTTTGATGTATCCTTGTATCTTGAGGGTTTGTGGAGTAGTGATGCTGACCAAAGCATGACAAGATATTGTTGGGGTAGTCTCTTCTAGATGCGGGTCTTGTGACGGTTCCAATTATTGATCTTCTTCCTCTTCACAGTCTATGTAGAATAATTTCTTCTCACCACATTTATGCCCCTTACTGTACTTGTTGTCAAAATTGAAACATGGTCCTTTTTCTCTTCTTTCATCCATTTGTTGAGGTGTCAACCTTGTTGGTTTAGGTACACTATATTCTTCCTCCTCACAGTCTATGTAGAATAATTTCTTCTCATAGCATTTATGCCATTTACTGTACTTGTTATCACAATTGAAACATAGTCCCTTTTCTCTTATTTCATCCATTCGTTGAGGTGTCAACCTTGTTGGTTGAGATATGGTTGTCTTATGACCCGTAAAACTATCTCATCCTCCAATGTTATACTTGTGTGTAGCCTTATTTTTGGCATGAATATGGCGATAATTTTTCATTGCTTCCATAATACTTGTAGGTTGTCTTAAGAAAATTTCATGTTTAATATCTTCTTTTAATCCACCCATGTAAGCTTCCAACAAGTGTTCATCACTTAGATTATCCACCCTTGTGGCCAATACCAGGAATTTTGAATTATATTCTTCAATATCACCTAACTACTTGATTCTATTCAATTGACTGAAGTAGTCATGTTCCCAAACTTTCCCATATTGTGCTTCTAAGTCTCTTGTAAATAAACCCCAAGTGTAGTGATAGAAAGGGGGTTTTCTTTTCACTATCCATTGATACCATTGATATGGTTTTATCTCAAAGTTCAAGGTTGCTATGTGAATCATTTTCTTATCATCCCTAATATTATGTAGTTCAAAATATCTCTCTATTTGGTTCACCCAAGTAAATACCTATGTACCATCAAACTTCTTTAATTCAATTTTGGGAAAGTTGAATTTAGGACCCCCACCATAATTAACTCCACAATTAGAGTTAGATTCACTACATGGCTTATTATTGGCAGTTTGTTGAACATGAGTACTACCTTTATTTTCATGAGTCCATTCCATTTTGATGTCTCCTTTAGGGAATCTCCCATCTATAGCTTGAGATATTAGGGAAAACATATTTTGCATTTCCTTCATGGAATTTTGTATTTCTTTTTTTTTGTCATTCTTATTTTCTTCCATCTTATTTTCCATATCATCCATCTTGTTTTTTATACCCTCCATATTGTTTTCCATGCCAACCATCTTCCCTTACATTACTTGAATTTGTCTTTGTGAGTTTACCCAATTATTAGACTTTTCACTCACATTCATAATTTGTTCCTCTAATTTGGACAACATGTTCTATATGTCCTCATTTTCTTCTTGAGTCATAGATGAAACTTCTGGAGGTTTAATAGGTGTTGTCACCTTGTTGGGATCCATATGTAGTAATAATAATAATACTCATCTATTCTATATATCACAAATTTAAAATCACCCGAAACAAAAATTCCAAAAATAATTATGCCAATTGTAAGTTATGTACCCTTAAAAACCCTAATTCGGAGTTTCTCCTCTTTGTTTACCTTTCTTCTGGTGTATCTCTAACATTTTGGCCCTTCTGGGTCTGAAAGTTTATTCTATAGTTCTATGATATTTCCTCTCTACAATGCCACAGGTCTTATCAAAATTAGATGTGCCAAGTGGAAGTTATGGTAACTTCCCCACACCTTGCTTATTTTTGGCCTTTCCGGGAGAGAGCACTTTTACAGCATTCCCCGTGCAAAATAATTGATATAAAGTTATGAAAATTGTACCCAAAATACTATGTCATGTCCACTGTTTAATGCAACTGGTCTCACTCAATTTTTATTATCTATGAAGAAGTTATGGTTGTTGTATCCAGAACACATGTTTGATACTAGTCAATAGGACTAGTCGGATACCCTATCTTCCCTAGAGTGTATCTACAAATGTAGGATGACCCAGAATCTAAAATTTTTATCACAAATACCTTGATAATTTCTATGAATATTCTCCGGATTTCAGGGTCTGAAACATTAGAGAAAAATATTTATAGCGCAAATTATGCAATGACTAAATTTAGGATGATTTCCAAACCCTATCCAACACAGGCTATATCTTTGAAAGTGTAAGGCCTCAGGAGATGAATTTTTAACCCCATGTACCTTGATCCATATACTAAATATCCTCCAATGGGTTTCTTATGAAACTTCATAGAAAAAAGTTATAGTGAAAATTACAAGGTGTCTCAGATGTAGCAGTGAAACCCCAAGGCCTTGAGCTCTGATACCAAATGTTATGACCCAATGCCTTAAAAATGAGAAGAAATCAACAAAATTCAGTACAGTTAGAGGGGGAAACCTCATTTACAGTATATAAACTTCAGAACACAATATGAGATGAGATAAGATGATTCTAATACTAGATCTCCTTGATATATATAGGAGACAAGGGATTACAAACCTTGTTGATAGATGGTTTAGCTCTTATAGTTGATAGATGGATTTTCTTTGATATTTCAATTACAATGAAAGGGTGCAAATAAAAGTTCTAGCCGACCTACTAGAAATGTAATAATTCAATATCTAGGGCATAATAAGGGGTTTTATACATATCATGGGGCTTTTTCTAAAGATTAACATGTCTCCTCTCTCTTATTTGATAGATATAATTTTATTTCTTTGATGTTTTCCATGGAAGTTTAGATAGGATAGATCTTGGTAATATGTTTCTACATATTTTTTATAATCTTTCATAAGCCACCCTTCATGTAGTTTGTGTAATCAATGAACCAATTTTTTTCCTTGTATATTACTTCAAAGCTTGAGTGATCTTGGTTCTCCTTGGTGATTTCTGAAATTCGTATTGAACACTTTCAATTATGATCTTCATAGCCCATAGCATATGTAGGGAATCTTTCTTTAAGGGCTTTTTCCACATAGGTTTCCTATAATCTTGAATGTCTGTAAATGAGGGATGTTAATTTTAAGGTAGCTATAGAGGTAGTCAGAGGGGGGGGAGGGGGGAGAGGGCCCATAGTGATAATAGTGGAGTCCATTCAATGTAAGGTGGACTAGGTCCACTGTATTATTAAATAAGGCCCACTATGGTAGTTAGATATAATAAATGTAAGAGGACTTCGTAGAAGGTTCTACTTCTAGAAGATTTCTCCTCTAGAATGTT
>SNQJ01S0016260.1:39454-66278 GCA_010110895.2 Picea sitchensis | reverse complement strand
CAAGAAATGTAATGGGACATGAAGAGAATTATTGTATTGCAAGTTGTAGCTCAATAGGAGGATGCCCCCTAGAAGAGGCAAGTGAACATGAGATGATCCCTTCCATAATAGGATCCATTGTATGGTGTTGCCCTACCTCAAGGGTTTGGTAATAATAAAGTGTGGTTTCTTCTATCTTGATTTGTGGATCTATTGTGTATTCAGTATTTGTGGTGATTATATTTGCGGATATATTCAGGTTCTTAACATTAATAGACCCTAAGGAATTTATTACATTACCATAGATAATCATAACATGCCACCTCCCTTTGAAAAGTGTTTCCCTCAATGCTTATAGTGAAAAGGTCCACTAGGTACCTCCATACACTAGTGTCCCATATATGGGTGCTAGCCCTAACTTCCTGTGGGTGAAACCCACAATATTTATATGGCGAAGTAGGATGAATGGGTTGAGTACATAATTTAAATTGACATAAGTAAATGGCTAGAGTTAACATTGATATAATGATTCCCAATGCATCAAACATGTAAGATACCATGGGTTGCATGTTGGCAACCTCAGTAAGGACTATTGAAGCCACAACTAGGGGATTCTCTTCCTCCACATGAACAAAACAGCCATTGAATCCTCTATGGTGTACCTTGTTGGAATCGAGAGTCTTTCTTCCATTGAGCATTTCTCTATTGAAGTTGACTTTAAATGCATTATCTCAATATTGTGAAAAATGAGAAAACATGGTTCTTGTAGTTTGTGTAATTAATGAACCAAAAGTAGTTTTTACTTATAGATTACTTCAAGACTTGAGTGATCTTGTTCCTCCTTGGAGATTTCTGAAACTCATATTAAACACTCCCAATTATTCTCTTCATATCCCATAACATATGTAGGTAATATGTATTCAATGTCTTCTTCCACATAGGTTTCCTATAAACTCAAATGATTGTAAATGAGGGACACTAACAAACCGTTAGGACTTTAGTACATTACCACAGAGAACCATAACATGATACCTCTCTTTAAAAGGTGTTTCCCTCAACACTTATAGTGAAAACGTACACTAGGTACCTCCATACACTAGTGTCCCATATAAGGGTGCTAGCCCTAACTTCCCATGGGTGAAACACACAATATTTGTATGGGAAAGTAGGATGAATGGGTTGAGTAAGATATCTGAATTGACATAGATAAATGGCTAGAGTCAAGATCAATAGAATGATTCCTAGTCCATCAAACATGTCAAATACCATGGGATGCATGTTGGAAACCTCAGTAAGGACTATTGAAGCCACAACTAGGGGCTTCTCTTCCTCCATATGAATTAGAACAACCACTAAAATCTCTATGGTGGACCTTGGAGGAATTGAGAATATTTCTTCCATTTAGTATTCCTCTATCAAATTTTAATTTAAATTCATCATATCTATATTGTGAAAATAATAAAACATGCTTCATGAAGTTTGTGTAATCAATGAACCACAAGCAATTTTTCCTTATAGATTACTTCAAGGCTTGAGTGATCTTGGTTCTCCTTTTCGATTTCTGAAACTAATATTAAGCACTTCCAATCATGCTCTTCATATCCCATAACATATGTAGGGAATTTTTCTCGAAGGGATTCTTCCACATAGGTTTCTTATAAACTCGAATGTCCATAAATGAGGGATGCTAATATATCCATATTTAATGGATCTTTTTTTTCTTTTTTATGTAAGGTTTAGAACCAAAAATTAAAATGGTCATAACTCCTACAATACTCCTAAGAATATCTATGATGACTCTAATTTGGAAATGTCGTCAATTTTCTACTTCAAATCACAGTATTGTAACTTTAACCTAGTTTGCAAGAAGAGAGAAAATTGTGTTGCAAAAAACAATTTTGTTTTTGACAAAAGAAATCACAGATATGTAAGGTCAAGTTTTCAAGGGAAAACTTCCCTCAACACTACCCAAAATAACTATTATGACCCCAATCTAAAAATGACATCAAACTTAGCTTCTAATGGCACTAATGTGAATACAATCTGGTTTAGAAGCTAAGAGAAAATTGCACCACGAGATAGCGTTTTGGTTTTGACAAAACAAAATTGCAAGTCTAGATAGTGAACTTTTTGAGGGCATATCTCCCTCAATACTACCCAGAATCACTATTATGACCCCATTCTGAAAATGGCATAAAAATTCTAGTTTTATTGGAATTGCTATGACCGCAATCTAGTTCAACAAAGAGAAAATTGCACTGCAAGAAATCATACCAGAAACAAAATGAGTTTTTACACTTTTCCCAAATCGCCACTTCGATACTAATTGATATATTCCTACATGCACCATTAGCCATATGCAACAATGTATATCATCAAAACTCAATAAGATAATACAATAAAGTGCAAAAGAATGTAAAGTGGTCAACCATTATTAACAACTAGGTCACTTTCCATAATTAATTAGCCACCATATATCTGATAACCTTAATTATAATGTAACTTAGACATTAATTACATTACTAGGAGGGATTGTAACAAACTTTGCACCCTATGTTGATGGGAAACCTAATCTTGTAACAAAAGGACCCTCTTTCCAATCAAAAATTTGATAAGAATTTGACAAAGTTTTCAGTTAGGGTCAGAGTTCCATCATGGTCCAAGTTTTGTACATGGTGGAACAATGCCCGTAAGGGTTTTCCCAACTATGAATTGACTCAGATCGCCAAAAATTCCATTAAAGTACTCGGTCGATGAGAACTTTGACTTCTATCTCTGGATTCCAACCAAAAACAAGGTTGCTACAAAATTTGATGACTACTAAACTTATGTAGATAAGTCGTTATTTATTGAATATAAGTATTAAATTTATATTAATGATTAAAAAATATTTAATCTTAAACTACTCAACTACCCATGCCTTGTAATTATATGTGGTAAATTCAAAGAATGTTTTTGTTATACTTAGTGTTGAAAACCAAAGAAAAAAATCATACTTTCCAATAACTATAGTTATGATATCCTTCATTTTAAACATGTAAGAATAAGGATTGCATATCCGTGTTACCTATGTTATTATTAGTCCCTGCCTCGAGCAAGGGACTATATCATTCAGTACGTGCATTTCGCTTTATAAATTGGTACGTTTTGCAATCAGTTTTCAAACCATAACCAAACCATAACCAAAAAATTTCAAAGTTTATTTTAAATTATATATTATCTTTATTTATATTAAAAAACAAATTCATTTTTTTATTTATAAGATTTTCTAATTCCAATTTTTTTTTATAGAAGCTCCGTAAACTCTTTACAATATAATTAAAAAAAATTGTTAACTCAACCTTTTAATCAAGCATATTAATCCCTCAAATTAACTTTTTCACATATTTGCAAAACAAATTGCTCAAGGTTATAAAATTAAAAACACTATCCATATGAAATATATAGTTTTATCTTCACTTTCTATATCTATTGTAATATCATATACTTTTTTTTTCCAACGAGAAATTAACTCGATTTATATTAGAGATATAAATCATTTACATCACAAGCAGCCATTACAATTCGTCCCGAAGACCCAGCCGGATTTGACCTCAAGACCTCCTCCCAACACTTAGAGAAAGGTACTTGTCATTACCAACCGCGCTGTCTCACGGGACCAATATCATATACTTACTTACCCATCTTCTCTTTGAAAGAAGCTCTACTTGAATACTTTATTATATAAGGTAAAAATGTTAACTTACCTTTTAATCAAGTCTATAAATCCTCTTAGATTCACTTTTCGTATATGTCCAAAACAAGTTGCCCGAGGCTATAAATTTTATATGTTATTAATAGTTTTCTCTTCACTTTCTATCTTTATTATAATTCTCGATATTAAATTAATTAATTATTATTGGATATGTATGTTATTAATAATTTTTAGTTATTATTTGAAATTTATGTTTTTAATAATATTCATTCATTCATTCTAATTTTCAATATTAAACTAATTAATTATTATTGGATATGTATGTTATTAATAATATTTAGTTATTATTTAGAAAAATACTTATGTAATATTGGGTGTGACTGCCTCGAGATACCCTTGATAACATCTAGGGTTTATGACGTTGATCGCCATGGCCTTTGGATCAGGGGATCGTAGCCCCCCTCAGCCCCTGCCGCCTCTTGATCTCGCAATGTTCCAAGCCCTGATCTCCTCTTACTCGAAATCTGCTAAGGGAGCTCCTCTATCTCGTTTTGTTAAAAATTTGGATGTGATTCCAAAAGTGTCTGTCCACTCCCCTTCCTCAAGACCGTTCGCCCTCCGTTTAGCAAAAAATGGTCTGATAGGGCAGTTTACGGGACTTTGACTTTTCCCCAAAGAAATGAAACAATGGTTGGAGCAGAACTGGAAGAAAACAATAAAAGGGAAACTTTCTACAGCTTTTTGTGGTAAGGGTTTCTATGTTTTTCTCTTTGAAAATAAAGCGGAAAGAGATTTTATCTTTAGGAATGGCCCATATTTCATGGGTACTCGAGGTATGTATTTGAATAAATGGACTCCAGACTTTAGTCCTGAGAATGACATTCCCTCAGCGGTTCCATTATGGGTAAGGCTTCCCTTCTTACCCCTCCACTGTTGAAATGACAAAACAATAAAAAATATAGACAACTCATTGGGAAGGTTCATCGATCGGGCCGAGCCATGAGATGGTCTACAATCATGTGCACGTCTCTGTGTAGAAGTAGACCTGGAGAAAGGTCTTCCAGAAGAAATCCAGTTAACTTTAGATGGGTGGTCATACATCCAAACAGTGGATTACGAATAGCTTCCTTTCAAGTGCAAATCATGTCATGAATACGGGCATTTCGCCAAAAAATACCCCAAGGCGATCCAGGAGCATCCAGAAAACAAGGCACCAGATCAATGGCAACCAACAAAAAGAAAGAAAGCAACGAACAAGGCAGGTAACCAGCAACAGGAACATAAAAGAAACTCCAGGCCTCCCTCGCCAAGTAAAGGGAAATCCCCAATACAAATTGATGATGAAGCTGAAAGTAGTAAGAACAAATACGACCCCCTGGGAAATTTAGAAGAAAAGTTGATCAGTTCAAGAGAAAATACAGAAGACGGTCAACCAGATCAGGATCTTGATCTCACGTTTCCCCCAGTGGATCTCGATCCACAACCCTAGGAACCTCTCCAAGTGCAGGAGGACGATATCCAGGAAGACTCGGGAGAAGAGATGGATATGGAACTCCCAAAGAATGCTAGAGCTACGAAAGCAGGAAGGACAACAAATAAAACTAGAAGGGAAAAAGCATCCAATCAAGACAAAGATCTAGGAACTCAACCAACACTGGAGGAAATTCTTAGAAAAGAAGGGGAAAATGGGAAATCTCAAGAAGCAAAGGGACAATCTCAGCCCACAAAAGGGGGGGCAACAAAACATAATACTAAGTAATGAAGGTAGTCTCCTGGAATTGCAGAGGACTGGGTCAGAGGGAAAAAAAAGAAGCCATGGGAAAGATAATTTGAATAGAAAATCCCCATATCCTCCTAATCCACGAGACAAAAATGCAGGGAGATGAGGCCCTGCGAGAAATGAAGCAAATATGGAAAACAAATAGCAGAACGGTGTTGAATGCTAGAGGTGCATCCAGAGGGATCTGCATGCTATGGAACACCCATCTCTACAGAGAAGAACAAATAGTTTAATCAACTCACTGGATGTTGGTTAAACTAAAGAATCTTCAATCAGGTAACATCTACCCTATTTGTAATGTTTATATGCCTAATAATTATTGGGATAAAAGGGAGTGTTGGTATTCTTTAATGAAACTTAAAGAGCTAGGAGTCCAAGACAACTACATTATAACAGGGTATTTCAATACAACCCTACATCAAGGGGGAAAAAAGGGAGGCACCACTGTAAGGGACCTGTTTAGGGAGCATTTGGAGGATTTAATCTGGGAACTAGATAGGTTTGATGTTCAACCCTCCAAAGGGAAATACACTTGGAGCAATAAAAATCTAGTGGTGGGGCACATAGCTTCTAGACTTGATGATTATCTCATCCATAGCCCTTTACTCTTCCACCCGCTTTCCATCTCTTCCCAAATTTTGTCTTGGGGCATTTCAGACCATCGCCCAATAGCCCTTTCCTTCGTTAAAGCCGAAAATATGGGACCCATTCCCTTCAAATTCAACCCAATTTGGTTGGATTCCCCTGATTTTCTCCCCCTAATCTCCTCGATCTGGTCAACTTGGGTGGATGAAACTCTTCTTTACATATGGGAGAAAAAGCTAAAAAAGGAAAATCAAGCAATAAAGGACTGGGTTAAAGCGTCCTTCCACAACACAAAAGGAGAAGTGGAAAGATATAAAAAGAAACTAGAATCTCTACAGGAGGAAATGGACACTAGTAAAATCCAAACCAAATATCTGGAGCAGGAGAAAGATCACTTTCAAAATTATTTAAGGTCGCTCCATAACGAAGAACAGGAATGGAGACTAAAATCCATAGATTTGTGGCTCCAAGCAGGAGACAAAAATACTTCCTTTTTCCACAAGCAGTCCAAAGAAAGACAACACAAGAACACAATGGAGGAAATAAAAAAAGCCACAAGAGACGCAGTCAATTCCTTTGAGGAGATAAAAAAAAGGAATCCTCCTCTCACTTCAAAGACCTCTACACCCAATATTGAGTATAAAACAGAGAGCAGAGTCTACAGTTCATGGAACAGATCCCGCAGTTGATAAAGGAACATGATAACTAAGATTTGAAAAAGGTGGTCACATAAGAGGATGTTAAAGAAGTTGTCTACCAATTTGATCCCAATAAATACCCCGGGCCGGATGGCTTCACTCTCCATTTCTATAGAAAATGTTGGGAAATTACTAAAAGGATTTACTCTATATGATCAGATATGTCCAAACTACTTGCAAGTTAGAAGGAGCCACTAATACCTCTTTTCTTGCCCTGGTCCCTAAAGTAAAAAATGCAAACTCCTTTGATCGATTTCGTCCCATATCTCTCTGTAATGTCTCCTACAATATCCTCACAAAAATTATAGCAAATAGGATAAAACACATTCTCCCAAGGATCATTCTCCCAAGTCAAGGGGGCTTTGTGGCTAAAAGGAAAATTTGGGACAACATCATTCTGGTGTAGGAAGCCATTCATACCAGTGTTATGAATAGAGAAAAAGAAATGATAATCAAAATTGATATGGAAAATGCCTTTGCTCGAGTGAAACATGAGTTCCTTTTTGATGTGCTAAAAAAATTTGGTTTCGACAACTCCTTTGTCTCATGGATCAAGGCCTTCATTTCGTCCCCTTGGATAGCGCCCCTAATAAATGGGCGCCCATCTCCGTTCTTCCAAGCCACAAGAGAACTTCAGAAAGGATGCCCACTCTCTCCAATGTTGTATATCATCATGGAAGAAACCCTGAATATAAGGCTGGAGCGTGAAAGATCCACCAGAAATATTTCAGGGCTGAAAATAGCTAGGTGTGTCAGAAGGATAAATAACTCACAATTAGTTGATGATACTCTTCTTCTTGGATGAGCTTCACAAACAATGGCCCGAAGATTCAAGCTAGTTCTGGATCAGTATGAAATAGCCTCTGGGGGACTTGTCAACAAACACAAAATCCAAATCTATTCTTGGAACATAAAAGCGGGAACAATGGCTAGAATTGCCAKCATCCTCCAATTCTCCTTCTCAATAGACTGGAAATATTTCAAGTACCTTGGTACTCCCATCAGTATCAAATCTCTCCCCAAGGAGGCTTGGCAGGTGATTCTTCAAAAACTTAAAGACCAATTCAGAATTTGGGGAGAAAATCGTTGAATCCAACATGTAGGGTCATCTTAATAAAGTCAGTCTTATCCTCCCTTCCAATCTTCCAATTTTCAGCCCTCTACGCACCGACGGGAATAAAAAAAGAAGTGGCCAGAATTACCAAGAAATTTCTTTGGCAAGGGGGAAAAGACAACGATAAATATTCCRTATGRTAAACTGGTCTACTGTCTGCGCCCCTAAAGAAAATGGGGGATTGGGTATTCGGGACCCAGAAAGGATAAACTTAGCCCTGGGGGCCAAGCTAATCTGGCGTGTAATTACTATAGTGAATGAATGGTGGAAAAAATAAATCTGCAATAAGTACCTATCAAAAGTCAGAAAAAGATGTCTAGATGATGTAGACCTTGGTCAATCAGGATCCCCCATCTAGAAGTTAATTCAGGCATCAGTGTCGCTCATCCAAAACCACCTCAGATGGAACCCAAGAAATGGAAAAGAAATCAAGATATGGGAGGTTCAATTCTCAGAGAAGGGAGTACTCTCTAGTATCCATGCTCTGGACCAATTCAGGCGCTGGCTAACCTCAATCGGTAAAACCACTCTCTTTGATATCTCTAATTGGCATAAGAACGGTGCTTGGGAAAACAAGAATCTGGGTGACGTCCCCCCCTCCTGCGAGATGAGGCTAAGTAGTTCCTCCTGGTGGTCTAAGGGTCTGCCCCAGTCCGCCTTAGTCAAAAGGACAACAGAAGATGGGGTGAAGCAGGTTACACAGTGAGGATGGGTTACACGCAACTCCTTCAAGATAGCGATTTTCCAAACAAATCTACCATCTGGAAACGGATTTGGAGCCCAAATAGCATTCCAAAGATAAATATTTTTTGTTGGCAGTTGGCAGTTGGCACACAATAAGATCCTAACAAGCGAAAAATTGAACAAAAGAGGTTATATGGGGCCCTTCAGATGTTCTTTGTTCAACCAAATCTTGCAAAGCACTGACCACCTTTTCCTAAATTGCAATTTCACTAAACAGGTGATGCATAGCGTCTACTTAGAGCTAGTTCCCCAAATCTCATTGCTAGAAAGAAACAGAAGTTTGATTGGTAAATGGGGAAAACACTACAAAGGATCACTACATAGGAATCCAAATCTAAGTCGAATTTGGAAGGCCTAGATTAAATTTGTATGCTGGAAAATATGGTTGGAAAGAAACAAAATATTTTTCAAAGAAAAGCTTGTTCCCCCCCAGTAGTTGCAATAATCGTGATCGGCCAATTAGGAGTTCATCTCATCCAGGAAAATAACAACCTAGGGAGGGGGTCCTTTTCAAGCAGAAGAAGAAATCTGGCTAAATAAACTAAACCTCCTGGAAGTCCACCCCATCACCATGCCAAGAAAGTCATCATGTTGGCAACTTCAATTCCCCCCCCCAAGATTTCAAAAATTGGCTAATTTCCCAAAAGAGTCATGTTCTTTGTTTCGATGGTGACTCAAAAGGGAACCTAGGGGAGGCAAGTGCAATAGGGGTTCTATTCATCCCCAGAGGACAAAGATTGCTAACTTACTCTTGGAATCTGGGTATAACCACCAATAATTTAGTAGAGGCATATGCACTTTTCAAAGGAGCTCAACTAGCGTAGGAACGACAACTCAACCAATTGATCATTCTATGGGACTCCAAGATTATAATTAGGTTCTTCATCAAAAAAACAATCCTGAAGAATTCGAATCTGAAAAGGCTCATAGAAAGAACCAAAGATACGCTATCTTCCATGCTCCCTTCCTTCTATCATTTTCGGTGCATAAACAATGGGATAGTAGACGAGCAGGCTAATTGAGCCATAGGAAGAGGCCCAGGTCACCTGGAAGTCATGGGAAGGCTCATTTTACTAGCTTCCCCCTAATGCATCAGCCCCTCAGTTCCACGCTCCACCTGACATCCACCTCCACGTGACTTTCCAACGAAAATATATTTCAGGACAGTTGATCGTCAAGCCAGGGGGAACTGTGTACTTGAACATGCTCCATATCGTGGGAGGTAGTATGTTGCAGTTCGCATTTTTGGATCTCTTGGGCCGCAAGGAGTTTATACACCACGGGAACCTATGGAAAATCGTCAGTAAGCAGAGCAGTAAGGCTTTCACAATTTTGCAAAAATGGCGAACTATTTTTATTTTTCGGGTGACAGTGATGTCTAGATCAGCCTGATAAATTTGACTACAACCATAGATTATGTGGATAACTCCTTGTAGCAAGCTTTCATGAATTTTTGTAGTTGGTTCCCCATACCAACACCCCTTTTTGTATTCTGCGACTTCAATTGTGCCCTCATATATATATATATATAGTTTTTGTAAAAATATATATATATTTAGTTATTATTTGAAATTTATGTTTTTCATAATATCAATTATGTGATAAATCTCATTATATTGTTGAATTATTATTCATAAAAGTTATAATTTTTTAATTTGTGTGTTCAATATTTTATTTAGTGCGGGTTACTTTTAGAATAATATTTTTTCAAAATTTATTAGTTAGTTGCTTTATGTAGGAACCTAATAACTATGCAAAGTGTTTGTAAAATGGATCAAAACCTTAGTTTATATGTTTAAAATTATAAAACAAAATCCATTTCTAAACCTTAAGAATATATGTACAAATACATGAACATGCAAAGAAGAGGGAATTCTTGCTTAACGAAGGGATATTTAATTAACATGAAAATTTTATTGAAATTTATATCAACAAATTAGTAACAATATTCAATCCAATTATATACTTGTAGGAGTGTTCAATTATATACTTGTAGGAGTGTTCATTATTAGGTCCCTACCCTATTTCTATTTTGGGGCACTTAGGAGTTAGCCAATTAATGTATGAGGCCATATTCTTTAAATCAGGTCTATTAGGTAGTTGGTGCATGGTTCCTCAATATAAAAGGGGCATCTTTAGTAAATAAGACCCACTAGTTGGTTCATATTCATTAATGATGGGACTACAAATAGTTAGGGTTTTTCTACTCATAAACTATTTATAGAGGTAGAAGGATATGCAATGTTTTGTCAAGTACTTTCATTGTATTGGAGCTCTGTTATTTGAAGGTTGTTCCCTTAAAGAGGCCTATGAACATTGCTCTCATGAATAGGTTCAATACTCTTGATTTTTTTGTTTTACTAAAATTGTAGTTTATATTTCTTATTACATTACACATAATTTACTATTTCTGATAATTAAGTAAACTACAAGTGGTATCAAAGCTCTTTCTTGTGCTAGCACACCCCCAATTTTTAGATATTATTTTAAAGCTTAGAGATATGTTCCATCATCTTCAAATATAATTATTTGTCATTCAATGGGTAAAATTATAGCTAGGAAGTATACACGCATGGAATACTAGCAAAGTTGTTTGGTTGGATGCCCTTATACACCTTTGCTAGTGCTTGGTGAGTAGTATTGCATTAGACAGAATATGTATATAGATTCAATCTTCCATGTACCTTTGGGTATATAGGAAGACAACTAGTTTCACTTGAAACCCTCCTTCCATTAACCTATCAGTGGTTTGGTTGCTATAGTACACCGAGCGCAACACTCAGAGAGATCACTCTTATGTACTAGGGAATCCAATAGTATAGCTAATGATACACTCTATCCTCCTTATTTAGTGTCATGAAATACATCCATAGTATTTTTGTTGGAAACCCTTAGGTACATCAGATAGCTATAGTGCTTGAAACTCCTTTTCTCTTAGAAGTCTATAAACCCTATATTTTATAGAACATGTAGCAAAGTTCCTACATAACTGGAATATAAGGAAGTTGAGAAGTCCATCAATATAGTAACACTCATGTGGGAACAATACTATGATAGGAGTTAAAAAAATGTTTTGGGGCCACCTCGTGACATTATGGGAGACTTATCACAAAGGATCCTTATGTGATGTTGATCACATTGGTATAGCTCTTTGGTAACCCTTCTAGTGGACCAACCTATAGTATTATGGGAGACCTATCTCAAGAGAATCCTTATGCCATAGTAGTGGTGATGGTATAACTCTCAAGTAACCCTTTTGGTGGATCCGGGGCATCATGGAAACCACTAGAAACATGACCATGGATATTGGAATCACCCAACCAAAAAGCTAGGTCTCTAAAATTGAATACTAGGTTTGCAAGATTGAAAACCTATAAGAACATGTTTGTTAGATCGAAAACCTATAAGAACAAGTCTCTAAGATCAACAACCTGGAGGTAGAGGTTTCTAAAAACAATAATCAACTATAGTCTATATGTGTAGCCTTATTAGGAATGGGGAATTGGCAAGAGTTGTTGGGGTCATAGGCTAGTGGTGAATCATTCTTAGGAGACAAGCATAACATAGGGTTACACTTTAAGGACAATCAACACCATATGTTGCAAATATGCCCTAAAGCATATATAAACAAGTTTGATGGTTCTTGCCCAAAATGATGGGTTACCCATATGAAACACTACTTTTCCCTCCAAGATATTAATGATGACCTATTGAAACCCCAGGTGGTTGTGTTATACTAGGATCAAGAGTGTTGGCAATGGTGGAAATGGCATAAGAAGGTCCATGGAAAACACATTTCTTGGAGCCATCTTGTGAAGGCCATATATGCTCTATTTGAAATAGATACTAATTTTTTGGGGTGGCTAACCAATTTGGACCAAACTGGCATAACTTTTGTTTCACTTCCGAAGTCTTTTTTCAATGCCATTTTTTAAAAATACCTATTTTTTTGAGAGATTTCCATCCAGATAGTTAGTTTTGACATTGAATACATATTACCTACATATTTTAATATAGTTACTCCAAATGATATTTTGCTTACCAACACAAATTATTTCTCATGGAAATCCCATATGGAGGATGCACTATGAAGTAAAGGACTATATTGGATTACCTTGGGAAAAGAAAAACCCCCATGGATGTTAAAAAATGCCAAATGGGATAATAAAAATGATGAAGCACATGGATTAATCAGAATGTACATCTCTTCTAATTTACAATTTCACCTTCAAGGAATTGATGACCCAGATGAAGTTTGAGATAATATGGAAAAGGCATTTGGTAAACACAATATGATTCAAGCCCACCAGCTTGAAAATTAGTCAATGTCTTTGAATCCCAATGATTTCCATTGCATTGACGATTATTTATCTAAGTTCAAAACACTTAGATTTTTTCTTCAAGATTGTAAAATAGATAATAAGGATGATCGATGTATATATGTTATTCTTGCTAAGCTTGGTAGTTCATATTCTATTTTTGTGTCTACATTTTACTCCATTAGAGAAGCTCTAGGGGATTCATACAAAGAATGATCTTGAGTCTTTTTGTACATTGCATGTACATGTAACAAAGCTTCAGTGGACCAATAGAAATATAAATCCAAGCATACAAAGAAGCAACATCCTTACAACAACAAGAAAAACAAGTGTCTCGAACCCTCTCAGCCAATTTCTACTCCCAATGGTGATAAAGGACCAAAATAAAAAATTAAGAAGACTCACAAGCATTGCAATTTTTGTGGGCGAGATGGTCTTATAGAGTCTAAATGTCTTAAAAAGATGGAGCCTTAAAGTGACAATGAAGAAGCACAACATCAATCTTGATACTTCTTCTTCTAACTCTTATTCTCATGGACGTGCACATTTTTCTTCTGGTTTTTCCTTCAATGTAACATCTACTTATTCTTCTTATGAGTGGATTATTGATTCTGGAGCATCTTATCATATGGCTAAGGATAAAAAAAAAATTCTCTTAATTAATGTAACACCAAACAAATATTTTTTGGTGATGACATATCTCTTAGTGTTGTAGGGTATGGAACAGTTTAGTTAGATAATGGTCATTTTAATGTTGTATTATGTGTACCACACTTCTCATGCAACCTTCTATTAGTATATCAAATCACTCATTCAGGTGAAGGTAAAACAATAGAGTTTTCACCTCACCAAGTTGTAATAAAGGATTTAAAATATCCTAAGCATGTCATAGCATCTGGAATTACTGATGATATTACTAGGTTGTACGAATTCGACAACTTTGGGTCATCATATTTTCCAAAAGTTTTTATTTATCATAATAATGACTTGAGAAAACTTTGGCATGAGCGTTTTGTTCATCTAAACTACCACTCGTTGTTGCAACTATGTAATCAAAATTTGGTCACTAGTTTTCCTCTCATTTCTTTCATAGATGGTGTTTGTGTCAGTTGTGTTCTCGAAAAATATCATTGGGATAGTTTTAACAAATGTGCCTCTTGTCATGCCTCAGCCTCCTTGCATCGTGTTCATAGTGATTTGTGTGGTCCACTTCCTTCTCCTTCTTTCTCTAGGTGAAAGTACTTCTTAAATTTATTTGATAACTTCTCCATATGCACTTGGGTTTATTTCTTAAAACTCAAGAGTGCAATTTTCGACATATTTTTGGCCTACAAGGCCCCTATAGAAAAACAATCCAGACATCAAATTCAAAGGTTAATAACATATAATGGAGGTGAATATGTTTACGATAAATTCACAACTTATTGAATTGCACAAGAAATTCAAATGCAACACATTGTTCTATATACACCAAAATAAAATGGTGTTGCTAAGAGATAGACTTGAACCTTAAAGGAAATGACAAATTGTATGATCCAAGCTAAGGGTTTAAGTCTTCATTATTGGGTGGAAGTCATTAATTGTGTCAATTATATAGTTTTTTCTTAAGTAAAAAAGAGGGTAGATCCTATTATATCATAAGAAAAAAGAAACATTTGTCCTTATGGTGCCAGTTGTTCCACCAAATTAGTGGAAACCAGAATAGTTGGCAGCCTTGGATATCCATGTCCAAAAGAAGCAGTCTACCATCTTCCCTGCTCGGAGGAAACCAAGACAGGTGGCGGCCTATAGTATGTACATTAACCATGAAGACAGAAATTGAAACTAGACTAAATATTAAAGAGTCTAAGTTGATTGAACCCCTAACCAGAGCCTGAACATCTAACCATAACCATATCTAGAAGCAATTACATGTTGGTTCCAGAGGTGGCCTTGTCAGAGTCTTCATCGTGCAGTTCATTTCGAGTTGGTAGAGAATAAGGTTGTGCACAAGTCGGACATCTTTTCCCAGTTGGCACGTTGGAGAAACCCTTGTACAACATGTCTATGCATTGGCTCATGAGTGTGCCACAGTAGACATGGTCTGCCATTTGGCTTCTCGGGTCAAACACTAATCTAAATATTCTAGGTGGAAGAAGGGTTGTGGGACACTCATATTCCATTAGAGGTGACCAGGCCATCCCTTCCCTACGAATTGTCTGAATTCTCTGAGTGCGGGCCATGGAAAGATCTCTCTCAAGCCTCTGTTGTCACTTTTGTCTTGCAGCCAGGGTGTACCAAGCAGGTCTGCGACGCAGATTTCCCTTCTCCCTTGGCATCAAGATGGAAATTTGAATGGCTAAGTTGTAGGAGGTGTTCCAATGGCCTCACTAGAGCACAAAACTACTAGCCTGGTGTAGATCGAAGGAGAAATGGAGAGATCTAAAGCATAGCTGGATGACAACAGGGAGGAGTGACATGACAGCTACCATTATCGCCCCCCATCATTTACTTTCTTTTTCGTCGGTATGTTCATGCTAGGGAGAAGTCCCATGGTGTGAGGTTGGTAGTTAATGATGGCTCCCATACTTAATGATAAGGGGATGGGAGCCGACCTACCTTATTTATGGCTTGGCCTAGCCTGGTGTGATGTGGCATAGATGTGTTGTGTGTCACCCCATCCGGGGTGTGTCAATTACATAATTAATCTCACACCCACAAAGGATTTTAAAAATTTAACACCAAATAAACATGAAATAAGGTTAAGATAGATTTAAGCCACTTTATTGTGTTTTGTAATGAAGCATGGGCTCACATTCCTCGTGAGAAAAGGAAAACATTACAGCCTAAAAGTGAGAAGTGCGTTTTTTTTGGATATTCTGAAGATGTAAAAGGTTATAGACTTCTTCAACCTCATTCCAATGAAATTATTATTAGGAGATATGTTACACTTGATGAAAATATCTTGGTTTACAAGCCTAATTTGGTGTTTGTGCCATCTTAGGATTGTGAGCCATCTTCAACATTTGTGTCATATTATCTTCCAACTTTTCTATTAGTGATCCCATTATAATTTCTTCTTTAGATGATGACAGAGAGGATGAAAATATGCCTCCACTTGCTCACCTTAATCCAGTTGAGTCCATTGAACATGAACCTACAGTAGCACCACTGCTTCCCATATGGATTCGTTCAACATCGAAGTACTTGATGATATTTCTAGTGATCCTATAGCTCAGTGTCATACACATTCACATTTTGAATGAGCCTCCTCTCTTTTGGTTCAAGTTTAAAAAACTCATGATCCAAAGTGACATTTGCAAAAGCTTTAGGCCATCCATATTGGGACACAACAATGAATGAACATTATCGTGTGTTAATGGCGAACAATATTTGGGATCTTGTACCTCTTCCAAAAGGAAGAAAAATTTTCAAATATAAATGGGTATTATAGAAAAAAGTATGCATTAGATGGAAGTGTTGAAATACATAAGGCCTAGTTAGTTTCCAAAATGTTTTCTCAACTTGAAGGAATTGACTATAATGAAACTTTTTACCCTATAGCCAAAATGAATTCCATCCACCTTGTTCTAGTCCTTGTTTCCTCACATAAATGGGAGGTCCACCAAATGGATGTTAAATCTGCCATGTTGCAAGGATATTTGCAAGAAGAAATTGACATGGAAAAACCTCATGGCTATGTTTAGAATGACTACAGCCGTGTATGCCACCTTAAGAAATGTCTTTATGGTACTAAGCAAGCTCCTCAAGCTTGGTATGTTAAAATGGATAGCCTTCTTCTTGACACTGGCTTTTCCAGATGTCATTATGACCCCAATGTATATACCAAGAAAGTAGGAAGCCATTTCATAATACTCGTTGTTTATATTGATGACCTTATCCTCACTACTAGTGACCCTAAAATTTTAAACCATGAGAAATCCATCGTTAAGAAGAAATTTGAAATAACAAACTTAGGTTATTTACATTATTTCCTTTAACCTTCAAGTATTGCAAACCAAGGAAGGAATTTCCCTTTCCAAACCTAAGTATGCATGTGACCTTCTTTGTCGCTTTCACATGCAATAATTTAAACCAACCCCTTCTCCCTTCCAGACTGGAGTCAAACTTGTCGCCACATGTACTACACCCAAATTAGATGCCACTTTGTATTGTCAATTAGTTGGTGTCTTTTTGTATTTGACTCATACTCATCCTATTATTTCCTTTTTTGTTGTTCTTATTGTTCAATATATGAAAACACCCCACGAGTCCCATTAGAAATAAATAAAAAGGATACTTCAGTGTTTCCATGGTATATTTCAATTAAAGATACATTACAGTTGAGGGGGGGACTCTTTTTTTGGTTGGTTTCACTGATTCTGATTGGGTTGGTAATCCTGATCATCAAAATTCTACTATAGGTTATGCTTTTAGTCTTGGTTATGGAACTATCACTTGGGATTGTAAGAAACAATAGGCTCTTTATATTTCTTCAACAAATTCATAGTATTGATCAATGGTTTACAATTCAAGAACCCTTGTGGCTTTGACGAATCCTTTCAGAGTTTGGATTCTAGCAGCAACATCTAACCACCCTTTGGTGTGACAATCAGAGTGACATTAATCTTGCCAAAGATCCAATTCAATATTAGCATAGAAAACACATTGAGCTACAAATGAACTTCATTAAAAATATCATTCATGATGTCATTCTTGAAGTGCTCTTTTTCCCTACAAATAATCAAGTTGTAGACATTTTCACAAAGTCTCTTACAGAAGTGAAGTTTTCCAAACTTTGATCTATGTTAGGAGTTCATGAAATTTTCATTAAGGGGGGATAGACTCTAATGTCTCCTTCCTTCTCCTATTATGTCACCTTTGTAAATCCTTCAATATTATCCCAAGTTGCTCTTAAGGGGGGATGTTAGGATATTTCGACGCTTAGTAGTTCGTTAAGATCAACTTCGTCTAATGTGTATATAGGTAAAATTGTGTTTCTTTAGTATGCATTTGTATTTATGTAATCTGATGGTTACAATATGTTCTAGACATAAAGTGATCTGAAAGTTAATTTTCTCCTTGACATTAATGGCTATATTGATCTAGGAGTATCTCTACAACTAAGTAAAATTGATGTTCTCGAATTCTTATGTAAATGTACTCATGTCGAAGAGATCAATGAGATATTTCCAATGACGCTTGAACGGGCTCAAACATATGTCGTATGAGAAAGTTATGGCGTTCTGATGTTTTGGCCAAATAGGGAAAAAGGCTAACATGGATGACACATGGCATCACCAGACACTAACACGTGACAGTACGGATGTGACAAGTGGAAACATGGATAGGACATGTGGTAGTACGGATGTTGACGTTGTGTACTGACTGGACCATATGGATTTTGATGTGGTGTGTTGACTGGAACGTATGGATGCTGATGTGGCATGTTGAATGAACTGTATGGATGATGACATGGCATGTTGACTAGGATGTACGGATGTTGACATGGCATGTTGACTAGATTGTATGGATTTTTATGTGGCAATGTTGACTAGGAAGTACAGACGTTGACATGGTAGGATGATGCAGAAGGATGGCATGGTAGGGTGACATGGCAATGATTGGCATGCTGTGGTTACATGGCCACCACGTGGACTAATCAGGGGCCACCACTTGGTAGACATAATTTCCCCAAAATGGGCTTATCAACTCCGAAAAGGTCAGGCGGGTGGATCAAACCCATGACCTCGTCGGTAACAACACAACGTCTTACCGTTGTGCCAACGATGATTTTTTTTAAGGATAGAAGCGGACAAATATTTCAAGTGAATGGTTGTAAGTATTTTTTATAAACGGGTGGTCCGCAGGTTTGACCCTGTGACCTACCTGCCAATAACCCAACAACTTAACCAATATTCCAAGAACATTACTCATTAAGGCATGCGGGTTTGATTATATTTTAACTGTAATATGTTCATATCCCACAAAATACGAATGACCAAGGATTCAACCCCTTGACCTATCCTTTTATAACCAAACATTTTTACCATTGCACCAGGACTTGTAATTGGAATGTTTTTGCTAAGAGATTGTCTTTGTACAAAAGTATTTCTTGTATAGGTTGAAGGAATAGATTTTTTTAGACCAATTCCTTGGCATCTCAAGGGTGGGAAGTGGCTTTCTAGAATACCACATCCTGTGAGAGCTGAAGAAGTTTTATTGCAGGTTGGAGATAAATTTGTAATGTAATAAATCATTTGAAGTGCTTCACATTATATTAATGGAGACGTTATGCGGTTGAAGCATGCCCAAAGATGTATCCAAAGATGGGTTAACTTTGTTATCAACCTTATTGTCTTGTCTCTTTATTCTTTCCATCGTGCATTTCTTCAATTTAGTCTTTCAGTTGTGCTTTTTAAACTTTATAATTTAAGTTAAGTCAATTTACACTTAAATTATTTGCAAATCAATCAATGGATTTTCAAATCATATATTGATCCATGGCTTAAAACATGATTGGTTCATGATCTCTATTTAAAGAGCATGGAGGGTCATTTGGTGAAGATTAACTGTGAGAAACTCTCTTGTAAAATATTTTTATTTTGCATTAATAAATTGCCTCAAGTGGCCACATTGGTTAAGGCCATGAATTGTTTCCTTCTTCGAGGGTTTTAACCATGTAATACACCAATGTATTGATCTTTGATCTAGTTGTGTGAGAGGTTGCTTACAATGTTCATCTTGATCTTTTTTCGAACACCTAAACCCTAAATTTGATTGGTTATATCAAACATAGAAAGGTGATTATTTTAATCGATAGTGGTAGCAACCACAATTTCATTCATCATCATATTGTAGAAGAAACCCATTGTTATGTCCATGTTATGCATAAATTTCAAATCATGATAGACAATGGAGGTATGATGAAATATGATGGTAAGTGTGAGAATGTGAAATTCCAAATGGGGGACTATTTTCTCAAATTAAACATGTTTTCTAATTAAATGGGATGATGTGATGTCGTTCTTAGAGAAAAATGGGTGTGAACACTGGGGTCTAGTTACCATGGATTTCAAGGATTTGTACATGAGCTTCAATAAGGAGAGTAATAAACACACCCCCAAAGGTCTCTCAATTGATTTACCAAAAACTTATCATCTCTCATCATATGTAAAATCTCTTGAAGTAAGTCCACTTAGGCATTACTACCCACTTCCGTGTCGTCTAAGTTATGGATAGATCTCCATAGGAAATTAACCCTGATTTGTAGTTGGTTTTAAATAAATATAAATAGGTATTTGAAACAAATTATGGCTTACCTCCTTCATGTGGAAAACACGATCATGATATACCATTGATTCTATGTATTCAATTTCCAGATGTGCATCCTTGTTGACATCATTTCACACAGAAGAATGGAATTGAAAATTTTGTTTCGAAACTATTGGAGGTAGGTGTGATATTTCCTAGTACTAGTCCCTATTCTTTATGATTCATCATGGTATTGAAGAAATGAGTCAACTTGCATACATGCCCAAATTTCCATGCTCTTGATAAGGTGACGGTTAAAGACAAATTTCCCATCCTAGTGATCAATGACCTCTCAATCGATGAGCTTCACAGTGCCTAGTTATTCATTAAAATAGACTTTTTATCTAGGTATTTTTATCACACATTTTGTAGTTTGGGAAAATCCCAACCCAAACACCAAGTGTGTGACACAATTGGGAACACATACCAATGTCACCTCAATAGATGTCCCCCTCATTTTAGTAAAGGACAAGTCCAACACAAGGGAGGTTTCCCAGTGACCCTAGGGGGATTTTGATGGAAGATGGAGAGACCGAAGAGTACCCCTATAGGTCAAAGTTAAAGATGAGAATGAGGCTCGGGAAAGAGTCTTATGATATGGTGAATGGTTTCCAAGGTCATATACCTGCAAAACAATGTTAGACCTGCCCAAACAAGACAAGATATGATGATAAAAATCCTCAAGACCAATGGAGAATTAGTAAGAAATTTTTATGTCCCAAAATTGTAGCAGTATGGAGATATATTTCATCCGTAATGAATTTATAACATCCGCAAATTCAACCATCAAAATCAAATGTATGATGTTGGAAAATTAATCTAGCAATTAGTAGACAATCTTCCAATGTTTAAACTAAGACTTTGATAACAAGAGAGGGTTGTTATTAAGTGTTATCAGCATAATTTTATAACAGCCTTATGGATGTAGCAAACTTTTTCTACAAAAGCAAGTTCTAGACACTAAAATCAACAAGCAATCCACCTAAACAATAGCTCTTATACACTAGATCAATTATGACAGCTTGCAAGTAAATTTCAGAGGTAGAAAGAGTAAGAGAGTAAAATAGAGTAAATTTGTTGCAAACCAAATGTTTGTAGCTTAATACTTCTTATAGCAACTTAATTACTTAGAAAATTAAGATGCCCTTAGGGCACAAGATATCTTAAAGAGTGTAAAATTTAATTTCAAACTTGAACAATTCAAACTATTGGGTTATGGAGTCTCTCATTTATGAGCTAGGATTTATTAATCCTCTAAGGGTGTAAGCCTTTTTACTCCCTAAAGTAAACAAACCTTAGCAAGGTCTTGCTACAAGGGTGTAAGCCTTTTTATTCCTTGTAGCAATATTTTGAAACCATTTTCAATAACAATGAAGAGAAATTCCTTGATGGAGGGTGTATTCCTTTATACTCCTCCAAGGGTTTGACAAATTAACCTTGAAATCAAGAAGAAACATACAAAATTGCAAAAATTCCTTACCTAATCCAAGAGATAGCATGAAAAACCATTACTTATCAAGATATTCCACCACAATTTCCAAGAACAATCATGTAAGAGAAATTGCTATCCTTCCTTCAACCAATAGACAAGAAGAGTATCCAATTGCACAAGAGACAAGAGAGAGAGAGAGAATTTTCCAAATAGGGAGAAAAATTCAGCCAAGAGTTATGTAATTCTCAAGTGAGTTATGTCTAAAATGAAAATGAGATGGCCTATATTTATATGAGGCCATCTAAACCAATTTGTCTACATTTAATTGTCAACAACAAATTAAAAGAGGGTCAACCCCCTTTATTTTTCTTTACAACTTACAAAAATAAAATTTATATAAAGTAAAACCCTCAAAATTATGACGTCATGCCCTAAAAGGGTGAGGTTGAGCCTCCAAGTGAGACATTGAGCCTCAAGATGMAAATCGTTGGGCCTCCAAAGGCCATGTATCAATCTCTCATGAGCTAGAGTGTCATCAGCATGGATCTTCTTCCTTCAAACAACATCACATCACTATCGAAACCATCAATCCCACCAAAACCCTAGCCTCTTCATGACATMAAGGGATTAGGAGGTTATGTCATAGGCCTCCAAAGGCCAACGTCCAAGTACAAAGGGATACGATGTCATCTTCTAGAGATATCAAAGTGCCTCCAAAGGAAWCGTCCTCCATCCTTTGCACACCAAGGCGTTGGGGTCCTTTTCAAATCCTGTGGGTATGGCGTCCATCCTTGGGGTTTTCAACCCCCCATGAAGGTCAAAATGGCACAATTCCTCCATGGAATAACTTTCACCTGGAAAGGTCCTAAAAATACAAACAAGTAATCCCTCCAAGGGTCCACAAGTCACATGTAAAATGCCAAGTAAGCCATATTTAATAAAGGAACCACCCAAACATGTGCATCAAACCCCCCTTTTCAAACTAAACAAATGCTCAAATACCTTATAAAATTTTTCAAATTTAAGTATGGGAGGGTTGTCATGGTGCCCTATTGGGTAGACCAATCCCCAAGTCAAGGAGTGTTTCCCCAGAAGACCCTCTCTAAGTCATGTAATTAGTATGAGGTGGATGGGGGTATGAATTTTGGGCATGGGGTTCTTGACATATCAAGGGATCATACCGACTCATTTATGGGTTCCTTTATGGAGGGTGTGTTGCATCCATCATTTGCAATACAACCTTTTTACAAGCCCTTTAGTCGTCATTAATTTATTATGGTCTAAAACATTGAGTGCTATGTGTAATGGAAAATAAGGAGCACCACAATGCCACTTGGAGATAGGAACACATTGAGTTACATGTGAAAGGAAAGTAAAAGACACCGCAAATGCATTCCCTCAACAAGTGAGACATTTATTAATTATGTGTTTAAGGTCCTTCAATTTTTAATGGAGAAGCGTTTAATTTCTCTCAGGACCTTAGGGTGAGCATCTAGAGGGATAATGCATGTCTTTTAACTTTTTCCAGCTACAACTCCTCTGGGACATTATCCCCCTCTTCCCATGAAATGAGGTACAAGCCCTTCTTGGGGTCAATAAGCCCAAAAGAAAAAAAGATGAGGAAACAAAAGGGAAGAAGTGTGGAAAGTGGTAAGTATTTGTGGGAATGGTATAATGACCCTTCAAGGAGATCCCCTAGTAGCAACCCATTTCCTGAGGGTGACCCACTTACTAGGAAACCATGTCAACCACCAAGGTGAAATGAGGAAAAAGGTATAATTTCCAAGAAAATGTTTTCAATAATAAAGAAAGGACTCTTTGCAACATGTTCAAATTCTTTAATTATTAAAATGACACTTACCATGAGACCAAACTTGTTACCTCATGAATCAAGACTTGTTGTCCTATGTGGGCCAAGATGGTATGGTGGACGATGTCATTGTCGATCAATGGTGATCTGTGGTGAGAGGAGGGGCTCTACTTTCTCATTTGGTTCTCTTCACTCCATGTATTCAACCCATGGGCCTCAAGACATTATCTCCTTAGTTACCCCTAGCCTGGGGGTTAACATTTGGCTCCTACATGGGGACATGTGCTCATCATAAGTACATGAGAACATCAACATCTCCTAGTAATTCTTGTGCCTACACATACTCAATAAAATATATTAGAGCATCGAGGGGTGTCTTGCTCACTCTTTGTTCATATAATCAAAACTTCAAAAATTCAACTACTCTTTAAAAAGAAAATGTTGCATTTTTTCAAAACTTCTAACTAACATGTAATATGGTTCAGGCAAATGCATCACAACAACTATGAAAAACTGAAAGAAATCAATATGTAAAGAAAATCATGAAATAAAATGAAACTACACTACGATGAACACACAAATTCAATGCAAGAAAGAAAATGAACTACCTACTTACATGGGGCCCGAGGCCCATAGAAATCAAGTCCTAAAGATGTCAGGTGAAATCATACAACCAATGCAACCAACTGATAATCTCATTGAGGTATCTCCTCATGTTCTCAATTATGTAATACAACAAAGATAATTCAAGCATATAATAATCATGAGCATAAATAAGCATGTGATCAATCATAGGAATCAACTCATGGAGGTGGGTGGGAGGGAGAAAATCGTGCTGGAAAGAATAGCCACAAGCTTGATCCACCCATCTTTGAATAGGACTATCATATATCAATGATGGCTCATCTTCATCCTGGCTTAGAATAAAATTGGTCCCTGAAGGTTGAGATGAGATGAGAAATCCAAAGAAGAAACCATGATTTCCCAAGGTAGATAGAATATATGAGATAAGGGACAAGCCCAAGTCTAAGGAAAGAATATTTCTTCTTTATCCGTGAATCCCTACAACAACCCCAAAGATTAAAAAAAAAACATTGTTTCTTTATAGTGTGAATATGTGATTGCTCTGGGATGAACATGGTCTTATCTCCATCAAAATCTGAGCACAAACGTGGTTGAAAATCGTATAAAAAATGTGAGTTCTCAAAAGGGTATGCATCAAAAATCCCAAGGTATGATTGAAAATCATGAGTATAATCCAAAAATTCATCCCGGGATGGATGAGAAATGTATGTGATCATATTATCACGAGGCTTCCAATTATCTTAATTGTCCACATATGAAAAGCAACCTTCCAAAGGAAATTCTTTTGCATTCCTTATCTAGAAGTTTCCCTCGATGTCGTAAATGGGATATCTATCAAAACTGAAACAACCAACATCCCATACACACCACCCAATATGTATGAAATCATCAATGTTTTCAATCACATTATTACATGAAGGGTCTATTACGTCTATTAGTGTCCTATAATTTGCTCAAGGGTCAAAKTTTGGATCGAGTATTTGACATATATTAGGATGTTGAATAAAATGGTGTTTGAAAGGGGTGTGAAATAAGGCATATTCCTTATTCCTTAGAAAAGCACTTAGTCTCACACAAGGTCGGCCAGTGGAGTGTTTTCTCCAAGAGTCYGAAAAATATTTCAAACCAGTCAATGGCGAGTGGCACCCTTGGAGCACGGAAGTGCATCTTGAAGGGAACGTCGCATAATAAAACAAATTGAGTCAATAAAAATCTAGAAGGCCTAGAAAATTAAATGAATGCTTAGACTTTGTTAGAAAAGAGCTTGCCTTTTATTATTAAATTATAAATAGAAAACCTAACAGAAAGTCTAAGTCTAGATGTTTCGATTAAATAAAACTTATAATTTGGGTTAAGGGAAGTTAGACATAATAAACTCTAGTAAAGGGAGAATAAGAATCAAAATTTCAGCATGTGCACAATGTGTGCATGAAAATAATAAAAATAAATTTTAAATAAAAGAAAATAAATTCACGAGAGAATAGGTTGTCAATCTTGAGTTAGTGTCCTAAGTACATAAACCTATAGATATTAACTAAGAGAGGAGTTTTAATCAAAATCAAATTGGAATTTAGTTAGGGGACTCACTAAAAGAGGGATTGGGGAACTAAGAGACAACTAAGAGGGAAAATAGGAACTAATTGTGGGTGTAAGGGAAAATGATTATTTAAGTAAATTAAAAAGGGATTTAACATGTGCAACTTGGGGAGAGTGTGACATGTGTTGTGGGTGAATAATCATTAATTTAATTATTTAAAAAAATTTAATTGTGCATGAGAGGAGATGTGTCAATGCAATTTTTGCTATAAAAGAATTGGTGAGAAAGAGAGAATTTACCCTAATGTTGGATGAATGAAATGTTGGTGAAATTTATATTGACTAATTTTTACTTGTGTGAGTTGGGTTCAAGCTTGTGCAAGAGGTGGAAGCCTCTCCTTGCGCGGGCAAGCTTGTGTTATTTGTTATCACACAGTTTGTAGCTAGGAGAAAAGGCTATAAGATAGAAGGCCAAACTGGCGTAACAGGAACCAATCCCACCCAATGTCACCACAATGGGATGGTTCTTTCTCTTTAGGGAGGTTAGGCCCAGGGGAGACGTCCATGGTGACCTGGGGTTTTGAAGAGGCAAGAGGCTAATAAGACAAAGATAATATTTTCCCCCTCACAAGTCACTACCCAAACAGATAGTCCGGCCAAAGGCCAATAATAAAAAAAAAACACCAAAGAAGTGTACCTGCCTGGAACAAAGCAACAACAAACTGATATGTGTAAGTTATTCAATGGGTTAGTACTTTATAAAACTATCTGATAAATATATAAGCAATATGGCAATAAATGTTGACGAAGTCAATGTTTATCAATAGCAATAAAAAGTTATAACACTTCACCAATAAATATTAGAACAATGTAGCATTCAATGTAACCAATCAACACCTTATTCAATTAATGCATCAAACCATCATTCAATTGCTTTTAAAACCAAACGTTGTTGCTTTAAAGATGAAATAACCAATGACGACATCAGCAACTAGGGTTAGAGTAGTTAGGGTTTAAAATTCAAAGAGTTTTGAGAGTGTTGTGATCAACGTTTCACTTCAACGTTGGAGGACTTTAGATCAGTGCCTTAGGGTTTAATGGAGTCAAAGGTGAAGGACACAAGAGTTGAAGGATGGAAAATTTCAAGGACTAGAGGGAAGAGTTTTGAGGCGTTTCTAAGGCAAGGCCTCAAAATCAAAACCCTAGGGGAGAGAGGCTCACTCTGGTGTTTCTACAGCAAGGCCTCGTGCTCTAT